>QVTF01005477.1:0-185000 GCA_003573665.1 Oxygymnocypris stewartii
GGGGCTTGGAGTCTGTGTGTGTCTCAAGCCTTTAGGAGCTTTACTGCTGATAAAGGATTCGCTCAGACCACATCCATGCAGAGTGGCAGAGTAGAGCTTTTCTGCTGCTCTCTTAGCATTCATCTGAGAAATAGAGAGAGCTTTGTATTATCATCACATCAACATTTCTAGTAGAGATGCATGTTCTCTATTTCCCTAAACGAAACCCTTTTCTGAGTAAAAATAACATTTTCAAAAAAAAAAAAAAGACCAACACATATATTGAAAAGATCAAATGAAATAACAAACCCTCACCTGTGCTACCTGTTCCAGTAACAGAGGTCTCCCCTTCACTCTGTCCTGGATGTCTCTCATCTCCTCCCAGTACTCTCTCTGTCTCTGAAGATCTTGTTTCCTGTTCCCATGTGCACATGAATATGAGCACGTATATTATATGATACATGTATATTATTTATAATAATAATAATTATACAGACAGACAGACAGACAGACAGACAGACAGACGATAGATATAGATAGAGTAGATAGATAGATAGATAGATAGATAGATAGATAGATAGATAGATAGTAGATAGATAGTAGATAGATAGATAGATAGAGATAGATAGACGGATGGAGATAGATAGATAGGATAGATAGATAGATAGATAGATAGATAGATAGATAGATAGATAGATAGATAGATGGATGGATGGATGGATGGATGGATGGATGGATGGATGGATGGCTGATGGATGGATGGATGGATGGATGTAGATAGATGGATGGATGGATGGATGGATGATGGATGGATGTAGATAGATGGATGGATGGATGGATGGATGGATGGGTAGATAGATAGATAGATAGATAGATAGATAGATAGATAGATAGATAGATAGATAGATAGATAGATAGATAGATAGAGATAGATAGATAGTAGATAGATAGTAGATAGATAGATAGATAGATAGATATAGATAGATAGATAGACGGATGGAGATAGATAGATAGATAGATAGATAGATAGAGATAGATAGATAGATAGATAGTAGATAGATAGATAGATAGATAGTAGATAGATAGATAGATCAATTGATATTATATGCAAGCAATCTGCATCTGAATATGAAAATATCTCCAATGTTTATAGAAACTCACACACTTCCACAAATCAAGGGTCTAAAAGGGAGTTTTCAGAGGAATACAACAGAAGAACCATGTTTGCCCAGAGAACCTTTCTGTGCTTTTGTTTGTGAAGGATATATTTGTATAATCTAAGAATCTGTTTGTGGAATGTTAAAGTTCCATGGATGTCACTGAACTATCAATTCCAATAAAGAACTTTACTTATAAAAGTGCTGTTTGAGGAAAACGAAGAGCAGCTTATGAAAACCGTCATTGTTGTACCTGAACTCTTTTAGTTTGGACGGGCATGTCTGGGCCAGGGTCACGTGCGGGTCGTTCGCCTGGGCTCGCTTTGTGATCACTTTTTGTAGCGTCTTCTCTCTCTGTCTTTGCTTCTCCTTCCATTTCTCTTCCTCTTCTTCTGCCCGCTTTCTCTGCTCGAGAATTTTTCTACTCATAGGGGTAAAGAGCGGTCAGAACTGAACTTTATGAAGGAGGGACTCCTCTAATGGGATGCTGCTACGGTAAACCAGCAGGGACAGGGTTCGGGATCAATGGACAGGTGCTGCCTTCAAGTCATGTCACAATGATCACACACGACAATGCAACCAAATTATATTCTAGTGGGAAACTCGTTCATTTTTTGAGTGCCAAATTTTCAAGTTGGGGATGTCAATTAAAGTGTAAGAGCAAATTGATGTTAGTCAATTATGTTTTTTTTGTGCATGTTTTCTGGATTATGAAGTGTAGGCTTGCATAACAAAACGACATATTGCTTCTGTATTTTCCATCATATCATTTGCTCTTCATGTTGGCTTACCTTTACCAGTTTGTTATTTTATTAGGTCAAGTTTGAGCTAAACTCTGCAGGACGCTGGTCCTCAAGGACTCCTGCTCTATAGAGAAAATTAATGCAATTTATATTTCTGGAACCCAGCTGTTGCATACTTTAGTAAGAGTAGTAAGCTACACTCTTACAAATTAAGATTCTTTATTGGCAATGATTTTTCAACTAAGAATCCATGTAGAATTTATATTACACATAATGTACTTTAAAGTGGGGGGAAAGTTTTAGTTTTATTTTAACTGGAACGTTTTTTGGGGAACCAAAAAAGGTTCCACTGTGCCTTTTGGAAACTATATAAGAGTGTATACTATATTTAATTAAGCTGATATATTAGAGCTAAAACAGTCTTTGTCAGGAAGTAAATAGGATAAATAAATAAGAATTCATCTAACACCTCCATTTGATTTTGACTGAAATATCTTGACTTCATTTCTGAACTCGTAAACCTCCCACGAGGACTTGAAGGCAGCAAGAGGACAACATCGACAACATTCCCAGTGAGGTCTTCTACAGTTGATGGAGTAATTAATGGGAGACCTACTAGCAGGGAAAGTCACATTCGTGCTTTGAAGGACTTCACTTGGAAAGTTCTAGAAGGATGAGGGTTTAAACCAGGGCTGGGCATCACAGTTACCTCACAGCTTCTTGCCGTTTCTTGGCTGCATCTGTGATTTTAGCAGACAAGCATTCCTGGCTTCCAGACAGAGAGGAGCCAAGGGATGACGAGGGCGTTCTGGGCGAGAGAGGAGGGGTCATGAATGGCCAGCGTGACAGTTTTGGGCTCTTTATCTCTGCCTCGATATCCGCCATGATGCGCTCTTTGTGTGAGGTGATATTAGCCGTACGCAGCTGGAAGGGTTCGCATGCCGTCACGGGCCGCACTTCTTTGCACTTGTCCAGCTGCTTCCGAAACCTCCTGTAGCTGCCGTCGAAGTCTGGAACTTCGGCATTGATCTTGGGTCTGTGTGTTTGCTCTTCATCCTGGGCGGCTTTGGGCACTTGTTTCTCACTAAGCTGCCGCGCAAGCATGCTAGGAGGCATGGACGCGCTGTGAAGCAACTCTCTCGCCCGCATCTGCATCTTGATGGCCCTGTAGAGCTCCTCCTCCTCCTGCTGCGCCCGACGCGGCCTCCTTCACCGCCCGTGGGACGGGTTTGGCCTTGAAGGGGCATTTCCTCCTCTCCTCTTCCTCTCGGTCATGTTTGAGCATTTGCTGGCGGAGCTTGGCCTCTTTCTGCTCTCTCTTCAGCCGTTCGCGCTCCAGAAAGCTGAAGGGTCTTTGCGAGGTGTGGAGACGATGAAGCCCCCGGCGCTCCTGCAGCCTCGTACAGCGGGAGGTGCACATGCGCAGGCGCCGGACTGGCGCGGAACTTCTTCTGGCACTCGGTGAGCTCCTCCACCTGGCGTCGGAGAACCGCGTTCTCTTGTTCCATCTCCGAACGTGATTTAATGCCCTTCTTGCGGCGGTCTGCCTCACGAAAGGTCATCTGGAAAGGCTTGGGGATTGTTACTCTCGGATGCCAACCTTCGTCTACCATTTGCTTGTGTTTTTTTATCCGTTGACCCTTGGTCCTACCCTTGCGTTTGCTAGCAGCCTGGCAGTCAGCAGGCAAGCTCTGCAGTGAGGATGAAAACGGGTGCCATTGAGGTGGAGACAGCTTATGCATGCTGAAGTCCTGCCACATGTTCTTGATGTGCTCTTTAGGTGAGATTTGAAGGTCTTTCTCAGGGTTACCATTGTCAGAAATGCACTCTTCATCAGACAGGTCAAAAAGATCTGAAGTTCGCCGCAGCTCCAGAGCAGACCGGGCTTTTTTCAGATTGCTGGTTATCACTGGACTCCTTCCTTGTGGGGAACTATTTAACAAAAAATCATGTTAATAATATTTTCATTTTTGTTTAAATTTAAGGAATGTTCTGCAGTATACACTTGTTCATATGTTTGAGGTCAGTAAGATTTTTTTTTTTTAATTATTACTTTTATTCAGCAAGGATTCATTACACTGATCAAGAGTGACAGTAAAGACATTTATAATGTTACAAATATTTCTATTTTAAACAAATGCTATTCTTTTGAACTTTCGATTCCAAAAATCCTGAAAAGATGTATCACAGTTTCCACAAAAATATGTTTTCATAAGTAGCACAACATTGATGATAATAATCAGAACTGTTTCTTGAGCAGTAATTAGCATATTAAAATGATTTTTAAAGAATCACATGATACCGAAAACCGTAGTAATGATGCTGAAAATGCAGCTTTGCCTTCAAAGGAATAAATAGCATTTTGAAAGAAAACAGTTATTTTGAATTGTAATAATATTTTACTTTTTTTTTATTTAACTTTTATTTATATAGCACTATTAAAACAAACACATTTTGACCAATGTGCTTTACATAATCTCATATACAGATTATAATATACAAAAACATCACCTAAAATAATAATACAAATGAATCAACAAGAAGAATACGCCATGACAAACAAATATGTCTTTAGCTGTGCCTTAAAAGCATGTACAGAGTCAGCATCCCTGACATATAAAGGTAAACTATTGCAAAGTCTTGGTGCTGCTGCCGCAAACACACGATCCTCTTTCTGGCTCCACTTAGTCCTTATAAATGTAAGTACATTTTGAGTTGTTGATCTCAATCTTCTTCCACTCTGATACTCAATTAACAGCTCTGGTAGATAAGTGAGTGCAAGGCCATGCAAAGATTTATACATTAATAAAAGAATATTAAAATCAATCCTGTTCTGTTCCGGAAGCCAGTGTAAAGAAATCAAAGACCGAGTAATGTGTTCACATTTTATAATATTCATTAACAGTCTTGCAGCAGCATTTTGAACCTTTGCAACCTTAGGATAGATGCTTGACTAATACCTTTGTATAACAAATTAATAATCAAGTCTTGATGATATGAGAGCATGAATTGCAATTTCAAGATTGCATGATTGCATCTTGGCCAGATAACTTGATGATTGATCTGAGTGTTCATCTTCAAGCCAAGGAGATATCAATATAAACAGCCAGTTTTTAACGTGTCCCTTTGACAAACAAAGACAATGGGCCAAAATTAAACTGCAACATCCCTGGTTCCTCTGGGGCCGAACACTACAACCTCGGTCTTGTTCTCATTGAGATATAAAAAATTAGAGGCCAGCCATATTTTTAAATCAGAGAGGTGTTTCTAAACTATTTCCATTTTGTTAATGGTAAATATACTTGTAAGTTATCTGTGTAGCATTGAAACGCTATGTCATACTTCTTAAAGATGTCTCCTAACGGACGCATATACAGTGAAAAAGGTGTGGGGGGGCTGAATAGAGCCTTGAGGCACACCACATATAAGCGATATCGAACTAGATGTATATGCACCCAAATCCCACTGCCGTGTTTCTATCAGTCAAATCTGACTTACGCCAATTTAAAGCCTTTCCCTGAACCCCCACATACTCTTCTAGCCGTTCTGTGTGATCTAATGTATAAAAGGCGGAAGTTATATCTAATATTTCACAATATTGGTGAGACATCATTCAAAAACTTTTAAACATTGCTGCATGCCTAGAATAATTTTAGTTCATAAAAGCAAAAAAAAAGTTTGTGATATGATAGAAAAATAAGTATTTTATGTATAAACTCACAGATTGGTCCGATCAGTGTTGTCCGCAGCAGCGCTCACCCCCTTGAGGTCCAGTTTTCTTGCGATACATGAGTTCGAGTTCGGCCATCGTTTGGAGATGAGCCTTCTTCAGCTGCTCTAGTTTACAGTAGTACTCTTGGTTTGAGAAGTAGAACTCCCTGAGATCGATGCGATCGTCCGTCACGCGGTAGTCTTTGATCAACAGTGCATTGCTGTCTTTAGCAGGAGGGTCATCAGTCAACAGCTCAGATCCAGAGTCGTACTCCATCTATGAAGAGACACACAAACAATGATACTTTCACTGAAATCCATATCATAGCTTAAGATATTTCATAAGATTTTGATGCTTTATTGACCCAAAAAACAGTGTTTAAATGGTGAAATCAAAGAGTGTTGGTTAAAAGCCCAGTGTTTTAATGTTACACTCCTTGTAAACAGTTGTGTGCGGTTAGTAGTCGTGTGTGTAACAAGATGAGTCTCAGCGTGTAAGCTGTTAATCTGCAGGTCTGTCAGCTTTAAGGCCAGATGGCTGATTGTGTTCTTCATTCATACACGAGACTGTCTCACAGTTCTCCACATGAACCCAACACTATATTACACACACACTTATGCAGGCAAATAAGGATATCTATTACACGTTTTGTAAATTTATGAATTTGAGCTTTTTAGGGTAATTTAGCTACCTTTAGCATACCTAAGTAACTGCAAATCATAACCACAACCACAGAAGCTTATTGATTTACTTCAAAATTATGATAGCATGCTTATTTCATCGTCAGGCCATAACGGTTTAATCCGTCCTCTTCATCATCATTAGTGAGCTGTTTAACCACATCTAGTGTATTACACAACTATTCTTTTCAATATTGTATTTGTTAATCATGTTTAAGCCCAAACATTGTACATTGTCAGAAAGATATTGACTGAAAACTTCTTAAATCGTTTTTTTTTTCTTTGTAATACGCCTAAAGTATCTCCACACGGTATGTAAAAGTGCAAAACTATTAGTAATCTTAAAAAGGACGTTCTCTTGGTAGTTTAATGGATAGTAAAAGCAGTTTATTATGGTTTTGTCACCTCTTCCTCATAGTGCCTGCTGTCCGGGCGCGCGTGCAGCGATCGCTCTCTCTCATACTGAGCTAACGGGACTTTAGTGTGCGGATCCACCGGCGTCTTCAGACAGGACATCACCAGGACATTAGTGCGGCGAGACTTCTTCATATCCATCTCTCTCCAGACTACAACAATCAAATGAATGAATGACTAACTGACCGCTTTTCGACTGTAACGAGTGCGCGTCTCCTTGACGACCGCGTAGCGTCGGGAAGCCGCAGTGACGCTCAGCCGCGGGAGCGCGCACGTACAAACCCGCCGTCAACGGTTTATTTCTTAGTGAGGGGAATGTTGGAGTTTTGAGTTTATTTACATACAAATAAGATGGTATTTTTTCATTATTACTGTACTAATGGATGTCCAAAGTAATTACATTTAAACAAAATAATCTAGCTAGATTTTAATACTTAAAATTGACACACCAAAATATGTGACACTGAACTACAAAACCCTAAATTTACGAAATTGAGATTTATACATAATCTGAAAACTGGGTAAATTAGCTTTCCATTGATGTATGGTTTGTTATGATAGGGAAATATTTGGTTGAGATACTACTAATGTTATTTAAAAATCTGGAATCGTAGGGTGCAAAAAAATGAAGTATTCTAAATATTCCATATTCTTAATATGAAATAATATTTAAAGTTGTCCAAATTAAGTCCATGGAAATGCATATTACCAAGCAAAAATTAAGTTCTGATGTACGTACGGTAAGAAATTTATGAAATATCTTCATGCAATATGATCCGTATATGAATATCCTAATGATTTTTAGCATAAAGGAAAAATGTATAATTTTGACCCATACAATGTATTTTTGGCTATTGCTACAAATATACCTGTGCTGCTTATGACCACCGGTTTTGTGCTCCAGGGTCACATATGTTAATTCAGGCCTGTGCTACCTCAAAGTTCTTGACTTCACAACTCTATCTGTATTCAACAAAATCATTAGATAATGTTAATTCTGACCATGCTGATTGTAGTAATAACAACAACAAAGTAACAAATAAAAAATGATCAATAACCAAAACATAATTAGATATGCCCGAAAACATTTGCGTGGCATTTTGTTTCCCATGACTTCCCTTCCATTATTATGTCTATTTAAATTTGAAAGAGAAATCAGATGGTATTTCCATGACTAGTGTACAAACTGATTTCCAATTACATTAAATACATGTTAAAGAAATTAATCTAGCTGGTTTTAACTGCATATGACACCCAAATATGGTAGTTTTGGTAAGTTCCAAATATCTTAAATATCTGTGTTCAATAAAATCATAAGATACAATTGAATTGGATCATCTTGCTTGTGGAAAATAACATTAATTAAAAAAAAAATTGGAAATAGATTATTCCATGACACGGACACCCAGGAAATTATTTTTACAGAGCATAATTTTATTGGTGTTAACATAAATTGTAGCATTGTATAAACTGCATTCGCCAACCCTGATACAGTAGTAAATTATAAAAAAATAATATTCTGCTTTGATCTATAGGGGAAATACAAGTTTATTGCTTCAGGCAAATTTAGGCAAAAACTGCTCCTGTTTTCCATTCTGGTGTATTATTTTATATCTTTAAAAAAACTTAAACCATGCAAAACTGGGTTTTAACTCGCAAGCTTGTTGATTACTAGTGCGAATAGTCAGATCTTGATTTCAGACTTTCTCAGTTCTTAGAGCAGAGCCCTGTCTCTGATCAGATAAGACGATTAGCTAACTAGATTCAACTTACTGACATGCACTAATACACTGACCTCGACAAGCACCATGCAAATCAATTACTACACGTATCTCAAAGCCAAATAACAACAAGAGACGAGTTACGGTGTCAAAAAAAACATTTTATTAAATTACGCCAGATAACAGCAACATGCAACGACAGATCAGCTGGTCTTATCGGGGTGCTAGCGTTGGTTTGGATCTTCCTTCACTAATCACATTGAGTTTATCGAGTGTTCACCTGCAGAAGAGACGAGTCATTAATGCTTGTGCATTTACAGTCAACAGCACTGCTAATTTTAGGGTTCTTTAAATACTCATTAGACAGCAAATCACTCACGAGATCATCAATCTTGAGGATGCTGCGGACCGTTTCAGTGGCGAAGGTGAGTGCGCTGATGGAGACCAGCAGAGGCTGAACGACCAGCTCCTCCAGGATGTTAGAGATCCCCCCCTGAGAGACCAGAAGACGCGTTTAAATGCTTATAGTTGGAGATTTTTGTCAGTATGCAGCACTATTGATTGAAAGTCACCTTGCGGACGTTAATCCCGGCAGTTTTCTCTCCCTGTGCGTGTCTGTTGCGCAGCTCCGTGACCGTAGAGATGGGATTAAGACCAGCGTTCTCTGCCAGAGTTGAGGGAATGATTTCGAGGGCATCTGCGTACGCACGCACACAGTACGCCTCCATGCCGCCCAGACTGCGGGAATATTCTGCCAACCTCAGCGCCAGCTCAATCTCTGGTGCTCCACCGCCAGCGATCAGGAACCTGCAGACGCACAGGAAGAGGAGGAGTTAGCAAACAGCTTCTACCGACTCCAAGACCCGAAAGGTTTCACCCCAAAAACAATCGCTGAAATGGCCGTCCAAGATGTAGATAAGTTCAGTATTTCATCAGAATAGATTTGGAGAAATGTAGCATTACGTCTCTTGCTCACCAGTGGATCATTTTGCAGTGAATGGGTGCCGTCAGAATGAGTCCAAACTGCTGATAAAACCATCACAATAATCCACATCGCTCCAAGAATTAATGACTTGAATTGAAACGCTGCGTGTTTGTAAGAAACAAAACTATAAAAAGCGTGTTCCTGTGGCTCAGTGGTAGAGCATTGCGTCAGCAGCGCAAAGGTTGTGGGTTCAATTCCCAGAGAACACATATACTGACAGAACAAATGTATAGCCTGAATGCACTAAGTCGCTTTGGATAAAAGCGTCTGCTAAATGCATAAATAAATGAAATGAATAATTGAGGCATTTTAAATTCAAATCATTTCTTCTGGCCAAAATACCAGTTCAAAAAAAACAACAACAAAGTCAATCACTGTTGTCCTCTCACATCAAAATAAACCCACATATTTGTCTAGAACTGTTTTGGCTGGTACACTGCGTTTGATCCGTGCACATTTCTCTCCTGATTTAGACCAGACTACTACTTATGATGAGATGACTCCTATTTTAGCTGGAAACATTAGTTTAAAGTAGATTTGTTTCTTGCAAACATGCAGCTTTTCGCTTCACAAGACATTAATTGATGGATTGGAGTGGTGTGGATTATTGTGATAGCTGTTTGGACTCTCTTTCGGACGGCACCCATTCACTGCAGAGCATCAAATGGTGAGCAAATTATGTAATGTAATTTTCCATGAAGGAAAAAAACACTCATCTACATCTTGGATGGCCTGAGGGTGAGCAGATTTTCAGCAAAAATACATTTTGGGTGAACTATCCCTTTAATGCAGCGGTTCTCAATTCCAGTCCTCGCGCCCCCCCGCATATTTTGCATGTCTCTTTGTTAACACACCTGATTCAGATAATCAGCTCGTTAGAAGTGCGCTCCGTGCATGAACTGTGTTCAGATTGACATGCTCCCTACACAGGGTCCATTGCTCCCTACACAGGGTCCATTGCTCCCTCCACAGGGTCCATTGCTCCCTACACAGGGTCCATTGCTCCCTACTCCCTGAGCAGGGAAATCCGCTGAAGTTTACTTTATTTTGGAACATTCATTCATTGATTTGCGCTGCGCAACGTCTTCACGCACGGACGAGTGTGACATCATATACCTCTGTAAATATATACAATTTTAATTCACGTCTTGCACACTTCAATGCACTTTGAATGGAATATATACGTTCGCTTCGAACTGGAATCATGGAGGAATATCCTGTGATGTTCACTTCGCAGGGCACTTGCGTTCGAATAGAACAAACATCTGAAGCGATAAGAGTAACATAAAATATGCAGAGCGGGGGGGCGCGAGGACTGGAATTGAGAACCGCTGCTTTAATGGAACGGTTACTAAATCATGCCACAGCTGGAAATGGTCAAATATCAGCCAGCTAATGATTAATAATTGAGTTGAGAAATCCATAAAATTTAAGAGCGTTGTAACCTCTTCTTGACCAGACAGCGGATGACGCAGAGGGCGTCATGGATGGATCGCTCCGCCTCCTCAATCACCAGTTTGTTGGAACCACGGACGACAATACTGACCGTCTTCCCTGGATTTAAACATCCTGTGATCTACAAGCACAAATCAAACACTGCTGTCGTTATCCAGCACGGACAGAATAAAACCACATCGGGAGTATGTGTGAATAAATAAACGCTTAAGCAAATATCAATTCATAAATTATGTTCCTCGTCCTGTATGACATGAGACAAAACAAAACATGTTCAGCTGGAGATGCATCTGGGTTATAAAATGTAGGTTACCTTCACTAGTTTGCCAGATCCGTCCAGGCTAACCTCTTCTGCTAGCTCTGCTGTTCCCAGCATCTCTGGAGTGAACTGGTCAATATGAGCGATGGGTTTGGTGCCAATAGTCTGATGGGAGAGAAGAAAAAGACTTGTGAGGTTTAGCAGAATGTGTATTTGATATGAGACTAACTTTACACTCATATGCATCATAAAGGGACTTTTGTTTCTTAATTGTTTCATGGTCATACCTTGCAGATGAACTCAATGTCCTCCCTCTCAATGTCTTTGACCACCATGATCTTCATCTTATTCAGGAAGTGAACGGCCAGGTCACTCAGAGCATCTCTGAAAGAGCAATCACGAGCGGCATGAGAACCTCTGGTATAGTATATTACACTACTACGCTTATATTTCAGATTTAGCTTGATCAGTGACCGTGTGATGGCGTTTTGTACCTCAGGATGGATTTCTGGATGAGCAGCACGGTGCAGCCGGCCTTCTTAATCTGTTTGATCAGATTGAGGATGTAAGCTCTCTCCTCCCGGAGCACACGGTCCATCTGAGCGTAGTCCGACACCACAATCTGATTGTCCATCTGTCCCACACAAACACATTAACACAACAACTGTAATCCTGGCTGCTTTTATATATCAGTTTGAAGTAGGGGTGCGATATTGAAAAAAAAAATGATCGAGATATTTTTTCGATAACGATAATTAGACGATATTTTGCAGAGTGTGTTATTGTGCAGATATCTGACTACCGTGGACAGCTGCAGTTTCTGATATGAGCTCCGTTCACATCAGTGATAAAATGCATATTTTTATTTAAGTTTAAATAGATTTTTACCTTTTAATAAAGCAATTTTTTTCTAAAAGTCTACATCTTTAGAGTCAAATTTTTACATTTAATCAGTCAATTAAGATAATACACATTTAGGCTGTTACTAAACAAATGAAAACAGTATCATGACAATGAATCTCTGCATCTGAAGGTGTTTAGATGTATTTACACCCAGTTTAATGCAGCTCAGAGGGACATGGGGTGCTTTAATCAGTTACAAATGCATCATTTGATGTTTTAAACATAAAACATTGAATACTGATATTTAAAATTATAAAAGAAAATGAAAATAGACTTTAAAAGTGAAATTAAATCGCCAGCAGGTGGCAGCACGTCATTGTTAACAAGTGAGTCATTGCGACTGAACCGAATCATTTAAACGATTCATTGATTCATTAATGAACGAATCACTGAGACTCAAAACATCGCTGTGGCTGTTTGGAATTATTTTTTTGTCGGCGAAATGCAGCAAAAACAGGCAATATGGTGTCTAAAATGTAAGTCTCTTGATATTAGCTTATTGAACTGTTGTATGAAATCAATATCACATTTGTACGCGTGCTTATTTTTTCAGAAAAAACTGCACTCTTTGTGTGATTTGAATCATATGAAACGTAAATATATACTTTTTCTGCCCCATATCTTGAATTTTGCGATCATTCTTAATGCATTTTAATCGACTGAATCATGCAGTGAAGGAACACGCTCTAAATGTGCGCGTGCACTGATTAACCCCTTCATCACCGCGCAGGCTAATGTATGCGTGCACTGTTTAACCCCTTCATCACCACGCAGGCTAATGTATGCGTGCACTGATTAACCCCTTCATCACCGCGCAGGCTAATGTATGCGTGCACTGTTTAACCCCTTCATCACCACGCAGGCTAATGGGGCGCACTGTTTAACCCCTTCATCACCGTGCAGGCTAATGTATGCGTGCACTGTTTAAACCCCTTCATCACCACGCAGGCTAATGTGCGCGTGCACTGTTTAACCCCTTCAGCACCGCGCAGGCTAATGTATGCGTGCACTGATTAACCCCTTCATCACCACGCAGGCTAATGTATGCGTGCACTGTTTAACCCCTTCATCACCACGCAGGCTAATGTGCGCGTGCACTGTTTAACCCCTTCATCACCACGCAGGCTAATGTATGCGTGCACTGTTTAACCCCTTCATCACCACGCAGGCTAATGTATGCGTGCACTGTTTAACCCTTCAGCACCGAGCAGGCTAATGTATGCGTGCACTGATTAACCCCTTCATCACCGCGCAGGCTAATGTATGTGTGCACTGATTAACCCCTTCATCACCGCGCAGGCTAATGTATGCGTGCACTGATTAACCCCTTCATCACCGCGCAGGCTAATGTATGCGTGCACTGTTTAACCCCTTCATCACCGCGCAGGCTAATGTGCGCGTGCACTGTTTAACCCCTTCATCACCACGCAGGCTAATGTGCGCGTGCACTGTTTAACCCCTTCATCACCACGCAGGCTAATGTATGCGTGCACTGTTTAACCCCTTCATCACCACGCAGGCTAATGTGCGCGTGCACTGTTTAACCCCTTCATCACCACGCAGGCTAATGTATGCGTGCACTGTTTAACCCCTTCATCACCACGCAGGCTAATGTGCACGTGCACTGTTTAACCCCTTCATCACCACGCAGGCTAATGTATGCGTGCACTGTTTAACCCCTTCATCACCGCGCAGGCTAATGGGGCGCACTGTTTAACCCCTTCATCACCACGCAGGCTAATGTATGCGTGCACTGTTTAACCCCTTCATCACCACGCAGGCTAATGTATGCGTGCACTGTTTAACCCCTTCATCACCCGCGCAGGCTAATGTGCGCGTGCACTGTTTAACCCCTTCATCACCACGCAGGCTAATGTGCGCATATTGTCAAATTGCACATCGTTAAAACAACAATTACGATATTACCAGAGACAGTATATATCGCACATCCCTAGTTTGAAGCATGATCACATACATCAGTTTTAGGTGCGGACAGGCAGAACTGGATGAGGCCGATTTTGGCCTTCTCCACACGGGACACTCCGGTGTTCACCACCCTCTGAGTCAACACCAGACCATCCACCATCTCACAGTCATCAATGGTCCCGCTGCAAACACAAACACAATGAATCTGCTTCTGCAAAGAGAAACTACGAATGCATTCGGCCTAATAACTGACTGAGCAATATTTCAGTTCTATCCTGCGTCTCACCCGAGTTTCTTGACAATGCGGATATTGCGGAGATCTACGCTGGTGGCGGTGGCGGGGTCAATGGCCTTCATGACAGCATCGACGCTCATGGGCGCGAGGAGGCTGGAGTATTGAGACACCACCTTAGAGCAGAGCGAGGTGGTGGCGCTGTTCAGAAGAGTCTCGCGGTCACTGAGCTGCACCGGCTGACTGATGGACGTCAGGATCTCCACACCTTTATCTACGGCCTTCTGGAAGGACTCGGAAATGATGGTCGGGTGGATTCCTGGCATGACAAACAGAGCAGAAACATCATGCTGAATTTATTGTCAAATATACATAACTATGACCAATGAAGAATAAGTGTCCCAAGCCTAAATGGTTGAAAATGGCTGTGAAAGATCTCTTCACTGTATCAAAGGACTATGCAGAATATGCTTTGAATCGATTACAATTCAAAGAAACAATTTTTTTTTAACCTCAACTCCCCAAGAGTTGAGTTTTACCGCTTTCGAATCCTTTCAGCAAATCTCCGGGTCTGGCGGTAGCACTTTTAGCGTAGCTGAAGGTAACTAGGGACTATTTTCAGGCGTTGTGTAATATCATTGCGCCTGCTGCACTCATGGTACGGCTGCAAAGCTCCTTGATTATTACGCCGGAGTGAGAATATCGTTCCTAGCCATATCGGCCTAGAAAATCACAACTTTTGATTTTCCGTCAGTCTTAGTACACGATGTCACTACAGAAGAGTCAAGCTTTAAATAGAAAATTTATCTAAACTCTTTGGTCTTTTTTGATCGAGATGATAGCGGTCTAATCAGATTCAATGATCTAAGCTAAGCTAAAAGTACTAACCCCAGACCCGGAGATCGGCTGAATGGATTCACAAACGGTAAAACTCAACTGTTAAACTCTCGGGGAGTGAAAATAAAATAAAAAAGTGGCGTGTTCCTTTAAAGGGATGATTGACCCATAATTCTATCATCATTTACTCATCCTAAAGTTGTTTCAAACCTGTATAAGTTTCTTTCTTCTGCTTAACACAAAAAAATATATTTTCAAGAATGTTGGGAACCAAACGGTTGACGGTAGCCATTAACTTCTATAGTACAGAAGAAAACACTATGAAAGTCAATGGCTACCGTCAGCTGTTTGATTACCAACATTCTCCAAATGGTCTACTTTTGTGTTCAACAGAAGAACGAAACGCTTAAATGTTTGAAACAAGTGGAGGGTGAGTAATTGAGGACAGAATTTTCATTTTGGGGAAAGTTCTATCCCTTTACCGTCCAGCTCATAGCGAACATTAAGAGTTCATGTAACTCAAGCTTACCTTTCTGCAGCAGTTTAGCGCAGGCATCAAGAAGAGCTCCAGCAATCACCACCACTGATGTAGTGCCATCACCAGCCTCAATATCCTGAGCTTTAGACAGCTCCACCATCTGAAACACACAAGAAACATCCCATAATACTCCAGACATTCACTGGGAATCATCTCGATCTGATTCAGTTCTTGGGTTTGATTCCATTCGATTGTTTTATTGATGTGCTGCACTGCTCTCATTGGTCACTTCCACATTAATAATGCAATGACAACATCATTAACTAGCATTTATTGATCAAATATGTGAATCAATTTAAACGTGTAGACAATAGAAACAGACAAGTCAAGCTACGGAGAAATTCAGGGAATCGAAACAATATCAATCTAACTCAAAAACATTCATTTAGCACGTTCAGGTTATTGAAATAAAGACGAACGCCTCCGAATCAATGGTTTACCATTTTGGCCGCGGGATGCAGCACCTGCATCTGTTTGAGGATCGTGGCTCCGTCATTCGTGATGGTGACGTCTCCTTTCCCATCCTGAATCTGCAGAGAACAAATACAGACATATCAAACCAAGCAAAGACATTTCATCATTCAGATTTAGATCAGGAAATCAGGAAAACAAACCATTTTATCCATGCCCTTAGGGCCCAGACTTGTTCTGATGGCATCTGCGACAGCTGTAAAAAACACAAGACAGGATCAATCCTAAATCATTACACCTGCTGCTATTTTATACACACACACATATGCACACACATACATATGCACGCACACACATACATATGCACGCACACACATACATATGCACGCACACACATACATATGCACGCACACACATACATATGCACGCACACACACATACATATGCACGCACACACACATACATATGCACACACACACACATACATATGCACACACACACATATGCGCACACACACACACACACATATGCACACACACATACATATGCACGCACACACATATGCACGCACACACACATACATATGCACACACACACATATGCACACACACACATATGCACACATACACACACACACACACATATATATATATATACACACACACACACATATTACATATACACACTACCGGTTTAAATATGAAATATATCATACATAAATGTTTTTTAACATGAAACATCTCACATATATAATAATTTATAAATTAATTTCTGATCTGAAGTCACTAAAATGAAAATACACACATTTATATTCTATTGAGGACATGTTAAACATGTAATGCCTAAAAAAAAAGATTTGCTAGTTTGTTAGAAAATCTAATTTTCTAGAAACAATAAAGACTTTTTATGGATAGCGAATTTAACTTGTGTGATGCTCTTTTATTATTTGTTGGTTTAATACCTCGACTTTCTTCATGCTTTGTGTGTTCATGACGGAGTATATGATGGCAAGACCACACCTTATAAGGACGTAAGTGAGCGTGCATTGGGATTATAAGAAACATAACTTGTCATAGCTTCATATTCATCATCTGAAGCTGCCATATTTGCAGAAATGAGTCAAATGATACGGCCATGTTTATAACGGAGCAGGGCTTTTGTTGTCTCGTGCTCCACTCGGTCATGGGCTGCAGCGATACACTAAAACAAGTGTTTCTCACAGATTTAAGCAGAATATCGCTCTTTCTCTCACCTTTCCCGGCGCTGATGTTGCTGAAGCGGATCTGGGCGGGTTTGTCCCGGTCCACATACGCGCATCCCATGTTTTTAAACCCGTTTACAGCCGCTACGGCTTTAGGCATGATGGCTAATATCGATGTTGTTTGGTTCCTCAGAAATCACAGACGATGATGGACGCTATCCGGTCTCTCTGGGCCGTCTGTGCGGTTCGGATGGGTGCAGATAACACTCGGCTCGGATACTCCCAAACAGAACCTTCCAGATCCACCGGTCGCGACGGGAACAGAGAAAGGACCCCGAGCGTGACAGTGCAGCGCGTGAGGATGACGTATAGGGCTGTCTTAAAACATGCCCAGCGGAAATGCAGATTCAGTGTAAGGAAATGTTTTATAGTGGGTTAAAAGAACGCCCTTTATGCATGTATGCCAGAGTATGCTGTGTGTGTTAAATGATTTATAGTATATAACTCAGGCAGTTTCCGTGCTTTAGTATTGCATTAGTAAAGTTTGAGTGAGACAGTGAGCTGTTCATAATAAACACATGTGAGTGCGCGCGTGGACGCAGCGCTGCTGTCTGTAGGTTTGACTGAAGAACTGAAGCACGCGAGCTCTGGCGCAGTGAAGGTAAGCTGGATGATGATGAACACGTTTATATAATACCACAGCTGCCATTTGTGTTTCTCATATACAGCATGTGTAATGAACTGATGTAGCTTTCATGATGTGTTATTACAGACTTTTTTCTTTCATAGAAATCCAAAATATTTAGTGCTTATATCATGATGATGCTATTTTGATCCGTCTCCATCTATGTGCTTTCGGCTTTCAACTAACAATTACAAATATGCTCAATTATCAAAGCGTGTGCATTAATGGAAAAACGAGCTAAGATGTATTCTTAAATGTAAACCGTAATAATAATAATACAGATTATAAATGGCATGTAAAGTGTTTGATAGACTCACTCATAAATAGGTCAATTTCTAGTTCTAGAAGTTTTATGCATTGTTTTTTTATGAAGTTTTTCTTATATTTTTTGGATTGCATTTAGAATAAATAAAACATTACATATTTTTGCATACTGTATATTAAATACTATGGCATTTTATAACATAATGTTTGCCACAAAACTACTACATTTTCTAAATATGATTCTCTTTAAAATGTTGTTTGTAACTAACAACAATAGATATGTAAATGCATGGAAATACAAAATAACATTGTATTGATTGAACAAGTATTAGATTTTAGTTTGCATAGTGCATTATTAATAAAACAGGTTGTGTCTTCAGTTTAGCATCATATATGAACTATTCCTTGAATAAATCAATGTGTCATCACATCAATAAACACTGACATTTATTTAGGACAAATTGCATTATATTTAATGATATGATTTAGCTTTTATTTTTGTCTGAAGCATGCTCAGAATTTGTGAAACTATGATTCTCATTTAAAACAATTATTGTAATTGTAACAGACTTATCTTAGTATAAATATACATAAACTTAACCAACATATATTTATTAAAAATTGTCTTTTATTTTAGGATTTAATGTTTTTGCCTTTTTTTTTGTCTGAAGCATGCTCAGAATTTGTGAAACTATGATTCTCAAAATAATTATTGTAATTGTAACATATTAATCTTATTATAAATATACATATACATAAACTTAACTAACATATCTTTATTA
Organism: Oxygymnocypris stewartii; assembly: GCA_003573665.1. NCBI lineage: Eukaryota > Metazoa > Chordata > Actinopteri > Cypriniformes > Cyprinidae > Oxygymnocypris > Oxygymnocypris stewartii. Next base: position 18,885 of record QVTF01005477.1, read on the forward strand.
AAAATAGTCTGTATTTGTAGATTTGAATTGGCATTATTAAAAATTTGAGATTGTGTCTTCGGTTTCGCATCCTATATGAACTAATCCAAAAATAGTGTCATCATATCTTTAAATGTGGTGACGTTTATTAAGGACAATATTGCATAAGATGTGATGATATATTTATCCCTGCTGCAGCAGGATGCTGTCCCTCAAACAGAAGGACCGGCCCATCGTCAGAAAGCTGTTGTGCGCCGGCTGCTGTGTGAGATGCGTTCTGCGCTTCTGCTGTGTGGGAACCAGCTCCGCTTACAGACGATGCTACCAGGTCTCTCGTCTTTCCTGAAAATCCCCAGCTTCTGTTTGATATAGCTGCATCAGTGTGTGTGTGTGTGTGTGTGTGTGTGTGTGTGTGTGTGTGTGTGTCAATAATGCACATTCCCGTTTGTAGGACTTACACAAGGAGCTTCTGGCCTTCATCAGTGAGGAAGACAGCCCTCAGTCCCATGATGCCTCTGGTGAGGAGAACACCGCCGCCCCGCCGAATAAACGCATGAGGATAGAGGAGGATCCTGTCACACCAGCGCAGACGGACTCGGACATTTGTCCCGTCTGCTTAGGAGTCCTGCAGGACTTCTGTGATCCCTCCTTCGCCGAACAGGTGTGTGTTGGGCTGATCTGTATTCTGCTGCTGTGTGAACATTGCTGATGAATCATCACCTGCAGGTGTCGGATGCTGTGAGAAAGCACCAGTATGAGTTTGACCGTCTGGTGCTGACCGTTTCTCTTCCCGCTCAGCTGTCCGTCAGAGAGGTGAGTCCTGCCGCCGGGAAAGGGGTGGAGATGGAAGCTAAATAGACCATTATCTTTTCTGGTAAAACAGGACAACAAGATGCAAATTCAAAAGTAAAAGCGTCCGAAGCCCCGCCCGGCTTATAACATAGCAAACGAGGATGTCCCGTTCACAAAATTCAATTCATAATAGGCCTACTACTGATGAAAGAAACCGGGTTGAATGCTGACCACTTTTTTCATACCATATAACTATAAACTATGATAAAAGTTCATCAGCATGCATCCCATAATGATAACATTTGCAAACAAATTATGTGCTCCTGCGACCAACTGAACAAAGTTAGTCGCAAAAGAGCGACCAGTGGGAAGAATAAATCTAGAGCCCCGAATAAGTATAAATATGCAATTAATATCAATTGTATATATGCATATATGTGTGTTTATATATATATATATATATATAGGATTTATATACATGTGTATATATATTAGTTTTGTTATAGAAATAAACATTTATAGAAAATATGTATTTAATTTTTAATAAACATTTAAATGCGTGTGTGTGTGAGAAATACATTCACTCACACACACACACACACACACACACACACACACACACACACACACACACACACACACACATATATATATAAAACTCCTAATCCCAGCTGAACACCTCTGGTGTGACTTTAAATGAGCCAAAAATTAATCACCAAACACCAATGACTTGTACATTCATCATATGGACAAAAGTACTGGCACCCCTTCTCTAGAAGAGAAAAAGGCTCTTCCAAACTGTGGCAACAAAGACGGAAACATAATTCATGTACTTCAAAATTGTATTTCCACCTCTGTTGCAGCAGTTTTGAAGTGTATGAAATGACTGTACACATATGTACCCATAAGTCATTGGTGTTTGGTGATGAGTTTGTGGCTCATTTAAAGTCACACCAGAGGTGTTCAGCTGGGATTAGACCAGTCAAGTTCTTCCACACTGACTGAATCATCATTTCTCTTTGATTCTTGTCTTATACACAGAGACACTGTCATGTTAGGATAGAAAAGGGTTCTGTCCAAACTGTTGCTATAAAATCAGAAGCACACAATTCCCGAGAATATCATTATATGCTTAAATATTAAGATTTGTACTCATGGAAATTACTAAAGTAGTCCAACCTTTCATTAGAGGGGGGGGGTCCAATACTTTTGGCAATATAGTGTGTGTGTGTGTGTGTGTGTGTGTGTGTGTGTGTGTGTGTGTGTGTGTGTGTGTGTGTGTGTGTGTGTGTGTGTGTGTGTGTGTGTGTGTGTGTATAAATGTATGTATAAATATTTGAAATTACAAAAATCCTTTTCATTTTGTGAACATTTTAAAACATGATGGAACTTGATAGAATTATAGATATATTTGTTCTCCGAATCATCACATAAGGTAATATTAGGCTTTTTTCCAAGATGCATGGCTCTGTTTTTACTTTATGATTGAAATGTGTTTCTCTGAACATATCCACAGCATGCCTGCTGGTTGCATGTCAAAAAAGAAGTCAGGTATGTAAGCAGCACACATTTCCCATCATCCCTAGCAGCGGCAGCATCCGTATGACGTCCCATAATGCTGTGTTTCCAGGGAGAAGAGCATGTGTTTGGGTAAAGAGGATGTCATCCAGGTGAAGGACGCGTTCAAGTGGGCCGTACAGGGAAAGATCGGACAGGAGCTGGGAGCCGCTGTCGTGGCTAATGTGAGTCTTTCTTCTCGACCGACTTTCTCTGAATAACTCTCTTATTATTGAATCTCTTAACTCTATGATCATCAGAGTCCGTGTGAAGTGAGCGTCGGCTTTACACATCCGGAAACAGAGGAGGACTGCCATTTCTTGTGAGTGGGTCAATGATAGTTAAATCATTTTTCTTGTGTTACAATAACTTTTGTGGCAGGTTTGAATGTTTGAGCAGACAATACTAAAACTTTTGTTAAAAAAAAAATATGAATGAATTTTGAAAATGGAGCATTTAAATCTATTTGCATTCAAACGTCTGCTAAATGCACAAATGTCAATTTAACTGTCAGGTTGCCGTCATGAGTCCAAATGATGTCACTTCCTGGTTAACACAGATGTGTCTGTCTTTCTTTGCACAGAGCAAAAACCTGTCCAGACTGTTTCAAACCCAGCAAAAACAAAGCGGTATGGATTCCCATCTTGTGTTTCCAGTCTTCAATCTGTGTTCCTCACCTGTCGTATCAAAAGTGACCGTTGTGAATATGAAAGTAGTGTATCTGTGTTCCTCACCCGTCAAATCAAAAGTGACCATTGTGAATATGAAAGTAGAGTAGCTGTGTTCCTCACCCGTCAAATCAAAAGTGACCGTTGTGAATATGAAAGTAGTGTATCTGTGTTCCTCACCCGTCATATCAAAAGTGACCGTTGTGAATATGAAAGTAGAGTAGCTGTGTTCCTCACCCGTCAAATCAAAAGTGACCGTTGTGAATATGAAAGTAGTGTATCTGTGTTCCTCACCCGTCATATCAAAAGTGACCGTTGTGAATATGAAAGTAGAGTAGCTGTGTTCCTCACCCGTCATATCAAAAGTGACCGTTGTGAATATGAAAGTAGAGTTGCTGTGTAAAGTGACCGTTGTGAATATGAAAGTAGAGTTGCTGTGTAAAGTGACCGTTGTGAATATGAAAGTAGTGTAGCTGTGTTCCTCTTTGTCTCTCAGTCCATCTTCACCAGGATGGCTGTGGTTAAAGCTCTGGAGAAGATCTCTGAAGAGAAGTTTATCAGGTGAGTGTTTTCAGTCTCCTGCTCGCTCGCATGAGACCGTTTTTGTTCGTTCAGTTTCTAAGCATGATGTATTGTGTGCAGGCATTATCCATGTCCACCTAAGAAAGCAAACACTGGATGTACAGCGCTGGACACCACGTGTCTCCACACGTCTGTTTTCATAGCAGGTATGGCCAAAAATATTACTACATATATTGTCAGTGTTGGGAAGGTTATTTTGGAAATGTAACCGGTTACAGGTTAATAAATAGTGTAACTATTTCAATTACTTTATTAAAGCAATGTAACTGATGACTTTTCTAAATTTCTAATGAATGTTTTTAGCTGTTAATCATTTTGAAACATGTAAAGCAGGCGGTTTAATCATATGTAGTACTCAACACTGATTACTGTCACTTTTGAAATCCTTCATCGCTTGAATTAAGATTACAATAATTTAATTTAAAGCACAGCCACCACATAATCAGACTTTAACACCTCATTGTACGTTGAGATCATTCTGAGGTTAAATACAGATTTAATATCATAACTAGATATAGTTTAGTAGCTATGTTACTGTTTTGAACTCAAATCTTTGCATCGCTATGACACGAAACACTGGCATCTAACAATACCTTGAAAAAAACACTTAATCTAAAAAATAAAGCATATACATAAACCCAAATAGGAAATAAAACAGTCATCAAAAGTTGGTGACACTTTAGAATAGTGAACACTTATTCAATATTAACTGTCTTTTCCCTCAATAAACTCATAATTTGCTGCTTATTAATAATTAAGTTATGTGTTCAATTTAGGTGTTGGGTAGGATTAGGGATGTAGAATATGGTCATGTAGAATAAGGCATTAATATGTGCTTAATTACTACTAATAAATGGTTAATATTCTAGCAATATGCATGCTAATAAGCAACTAGTTAAGATACCCTAAAATAAAGTGTTGCCCATGTATCCTAAACTCCTGAAACATCGGTGTTTCATATTTTAGAGCAGTCTTTGCAATTTATGAAAGATATCAATTAAATCTGTATGTGAGTGGAAAAAAAAATCAGATGCAAGTAACCCCCTTTGTAATATTAACATGTTCATAACTTCTATTTAATTATATATATATATATATATATAAATAAATAAATAAGCTGTATTTTCAGCATCATTACTCCATTCTGCAGTGTCACGTGATATTCAGAAATCATGCTGATTTGCTGCTCAAGAAACATTATTATCGATGCTGAAAACGGTTGTGCTGCGTCACAGTTTTGTGAAAACCATTATAATTTTTTTTCAGGATTCTTTGATGAATAGAAAGTTCAAAAGAACAGCATTTATTTAAAAACATAGATCTTTTGAAACGTTATCAAAGACTAAAGGATACTTAAGACATGTCACTCGTATAGTTTTGAATGGCCGCTCGATCGCAGGAAGCCCCGCCTTCTGAATGAAAGAGCCAATGGTTAATCGGTAAAGTCAGCGTGTCACTGCAGCTGCGTCCCGGTTGCTATAGAAACAATCAGCGCTCTGAGACGCGCGTTCAGGACTGCGCATGTGCACCGGCTGATCTAGCCTGAAAAATACGCTTTTATAATGCTATTTGAGCAAAAGAAACAACATTTATAACACAGTTGTCCGATTTCATTGGTGATTGAAATGTAACCGTAAGCTTTTGAGAATTTGATGTTTATTAGGAGGATGCCCGAGAGGCGTTTCAAAGATGGCCGCCGAGTGACATGACTTGTCTCACTGACCCCAAACGTTTGAACCTGTCTCTGCAGGTCGGTATAATAAGTTTTCGCGGGAGCTTCCGCAGACGCCGTGGGTGATCGATGGAGAGAGACGGATGGATGGATCGGTGGAGGAGCTGATCGCTGCTCCTCTCCTGTCCTCGTTCAGAGCTCACGGTAAGCGTCCCACACAATCAGATCGGGACCCCAAACTGTAGACGCCATGTTATTTTCTAATGGCACTGCAAAGAATGATCCTCTTTACATGTCTCTTCCATGTAGGGTTTAACTTCTCATCTTCAGGACGGGAGGACGTGGACGTGAGGACTCTGGGAAATGGTAAAGCACAACAGAAGCAGTGTATTTCCACACTCATTGGCTTCTTTATATGTTACAGAATTGAGGTTTGTGTGGTTTCTCAGGTCGGCCGTTCGCTGTGGAGCTGCTGGACCCCCATCGAACCAAATTCAACAGAACTGAAATCAAACAACTACAGGAGGTACAGACGTTTACCCCAAAATACAAATATAATGTACTCGCCCTCAGGCCATCCAAGATGTAGATGAGCCTGTTTCTTTGGGAAATGTAGCTTTACGTCACTTGTTCATCAATGGATGCTCTGCAGTGAATGGGTGCCGTCAGAACGAGAGTCCAAACAGCTATCGCAATAATCTACACCACTCCAGTCCATCAGTGAAGTGAAAAGCTGCGTGTTTTATAGGAAACGAATCCATCAAGATGTTTTAAAACGTCAAACCGTTGCTTCTGGCTAAAATATGAGTCCTCTGTTCGTCTCGTTAGCATCAGGAGAGAAATATGCACCGATCAAGCACACGTGGAAACAGTCCAAAACAGCTCTAAACAAATAACGTTGGTAGATTTTGAAGTGAGAGGACAACAGATTGACTTTTGGACTGCAGGAAGCGTTTTTATGGATTATAGACTTGTATTTTGGCCAGAAGCAATATTTTAAAGGTGTCATCGGATGCAGAATTCACTTGTACATGTTGTTTGAACATGCATGTGTGTGTTGGCAGTGTGTGTACACAACCACACTATAATCATAAATCCAATCAGTGGTATTTGTTTAATGCATATAAATATTAGGGTTGTAAATCGGATGGTTTGTCACGATTCGATTCGATAGCGATTCTCATACCCAGCGATACGATATTTGCTGATTCCTCAAAAAAAATTACGATTCGATACAGGAGTATATCGATCAATATATCGATATTATCATATTTTATACACCTATCATCTATATTTGTATTAAACTCACAAATGCAACCAACATATCTAACATGAACATAAATCTAAAAATGCTGCTAAGGACTCAGTGCTAAACATATTTTCTACAGATAACAAATTACAAGCAATAGCAGAAAATAAATACAATAGAAGAAAGACACAAGTTCAATAAACTGTGCTTTTCAGGTTTTTCAGCTCAGTCTAAAATAAATGTTCAGGTACGCTACAGAAATGTAATAATCAAATGTAAAATAACTGCATAGTCTTCACTGTATAAATTAAATAGCCTGTAAATGAATAGTTTTTGATGTTACAAAGGTTATCTAGTCAGGAGCAGTGAACACTTGTATTTTTCTCTGACAGCATTATATTTATTATTAGTTTTCTTTCACTTTAAGAACGAAGCACAGATTTAATAAACTGATACACGTTTTTTCTTTCTCCACTGTTTACATTAAGACGTGCTTTTCTTAACCTACTGTTTACAAGGATATTAGCCAATATATGCATTTTGATGTAGTTTTGTCTGAATTTATTCATCCATGCACACAAAAGCGGAGGAGAGCTCAGTATTCACGCGGAGTTGGTGCGGCTGTCTGTGTGCGCGCTTGCAGAAAACTTTTCACACAGCGCGCGACTGTTACTCCAACAATCCCGAGCGTCTTTATGCTCGCCTCGTGCCTTCGGGTAGTCTTTATATCGAGGTCTGATATGTGAGATTGGATGAGAATGCACGCGTTGGCTGTAATGCATAGACGGACATTTTGGGAAAATGTGGACAGTGCCAAAATAAAGATGCCTTTTTATACTACAGATATCAATACTTTACGCGTGGCATCGATGCATCGTATCGTCATATATTGTATCGATCCATATCGATGAATCGTTACACCCCTAATAAATACTAATCTTTCTCAAATCAAGCCGTTCTCAGATTCTTGGCTGTGTGATGTCACCCAGACCCAGGCCCCTCCCACGATTGTTGATTGACACGGCCGTCTTACCTTAGACCCGCCCTGAGTGAGCCGTCATCAGTCCACCAGTAGCCGGGTTTCCATCCTAAGATGCGAATTTAACTAATGCGCAAAATTGGTATATCGCATAAAACATTTGCGAATAAACACCGTTTACATCCAACAAGTCAAAAGAGAACAAAATTGTCACTTCTTGATAAACTGGCACTAAATATCACTAAGTAGGAGAAGCCACTAATTATAATAACTTGCTTGCTCTTCTAGAGAGCAGATGAAACACAATAAATGCAGTCTTGCTTTCGATGCTGCTGTTTGTGAACGCAGTTGGGTAACAGTTCTGGGAGGCAATTACAGAAATACTTTGACGAAAGACTTTGCTCGAGCTCTTCAGAACGACCATAACGACATTTCAGATGCTGTGCAACAAAATCAGTCCGCTGGCTAGTCAGGTTATGCCATCGTTTAGCACAAAATCATGATGTTTTTGATCGCTCATGCAGGATTTATTCCCTAAATGCGCTTCCATCTCATTATTCGCATCAAGCCTTTTTCGCACAAGTCAAAAAACACCTCAAGCGAGCGCAAAACTTTAAATTTGGCATTTACATCACTCGTTTCTGATGCGATACTTCAAAATGCACATAAAAAGAGGGTGATGGAAACATAGCTATTGTTGCACCGCCGGAGCAGATGTACACAAGAATGTCTCGTAAGCGATTGAGGTGTTTTGTTGTTGGATGTAATAATGAACATAGCAGTCGTCATTTATTCCCGACATCTGAGCCGCTGAAGACACGGAGGATTATCCCGATCTACCGAAATGCGTTTGTTTGCACGAATTATTCGTGATCCAGCCTCACCGACAGAAGACGTGAGTATAAGGTTATTTTATTAATCTTTGCAAATCGCCTTTCTTAATAATGAGCTAGTTGGCAAGTTTCATGGCTAAAGTAAACAGTCTCATGAGATCGGCTCATCACGCCACAGAAGAGAGCTCATTAGCATTTAAAGGGACATGCACAGAAATAGCTTGGTGTGAACGCAAATGTTTTTGATAAGGTAAACAGTGTGTTGTTTGAGAAATTTAAACCAAAGTATGTGATGGACTTTTTATTAAGACCCTAAAGAATTAAATCAACTTGTGGAAAATGGGCATCCGATGACCCCTTTAAATTTAAAATGCATTAAAGGTGGCCTGAGGGCGAGTAGATTTTGAGCTTTTTGGGCGAACTACGTCTTTAATTGTCAGTCACATGCTCACAAATATATAATATTAAAACCACAAACCTGCTGATGTGAATTTTTGCTCCTGTCCTGCAGACGATCAACCAGTCGTCTGATAAAATTAAAGTACGAGACCTACAGATCGTTACCAGGTGTGTGTGTGGCACAAATATCCATCCATTGATTGTCAAAGATCTATGTAAGAAACTGCATTTGTGAGGTGTGTGTTTACTTCTCCAGAGAAGCAATGAGCCGCATGAAAGAGGGTGAAGAGGCGAAGACGAAAACCTACAGCGCCCTCATCTGGACGCAGAAGGCCATCGACAGAACTGATCTGGAATTCCTAACAAATACCAAGGTCTTGCTGAGCTTTCTGATCGGTTGCATGAGAAGAGACGTGCTGATGACTGTGTGTGTGTGTGTGTGTGTGTAGGATCTGAAGATCGCTCAGAAGACGCCACTGAGAGTCCTGCATCGCCGGCCGCTGGCGGTCCGACAGAGACTCGTCCACTCCATGAGCGTCATTTACCTGGACAAACACCACTTCACCCTAAAGCTGTGCACACAGGCCGGCACGTATCCTTACAAAATACTGTCAAATAACTGGTTCGTATTGTGATTGCTGTGATCAAAGCTGTATTTTCAGCACCATTCCTCCAGTCTCCAGTGTCACATGATCTTCAGAAATCATGAAAAATGCAGATTTTCCGCTCATTTTTTTGATTATAATAAATGTTGAGCAGTTTTGTGGAAATGATTGCATTGGTTTCCCTTCACTTGTAAACGCTGCAGATACATTAAAGAGTTTGTGCACGGAGACTTCGGCCGCACGAAACCCAACCTCTGTGACCTGATGGAGACAGACGCTGATATTCTGGAGCTGGACGTCGAGGTGCGTTTGATTTAATATCAAGAACTGCTTTGGATGCATGATGCGTTTAGTAGCTCTTCAAGTCATCTCTAAGATTTGATCTTTCTGTCTGTGTTTCAGTCTGTTGACGTCGACTGGCCTCCTGCTATTCCGGATTGACTTCTGGGATTTTGAGAATAGTTTTATATATCAGGACTATATATATTTCTGAATACAGTTCTTTGTTAGTTTGGTTGAATTAAAGCAAATAGCAATGAATGCATTTTCTTAAATTAGGCTGTTTTATTTAGTTTTTCTTGTTAATGTCGTGTTCCTCTAGTAACAGTCTAGCTGGTTTATTTTGAGATTTGATTTTCATTAAAAAAAAATAAGATTTATGGATTTATTTCAGATTAAATTTGTACGATTTAGGTATAATCCTGCATATATAATGATATTACGGTTATAATAAAATACAAACCAAACCATATTAAGGCATATATTGTGGCTTCCTTTATATTTTACATTTATAGACCCTTGCTGCTTCAAAATTGAAGGAAAAACTTTTTTTCTAAGAATTAAAATTGTACTTGTGAGTTTTAGTGCAAATTTTTATATACATACACACACACACACACACACATATACACACACACACATATATATACACACACACACACATATATATACATACAAACACACACATATATACATTATCATATTTTATACATACATTTTAAACGGGTTACATTTCCATAGTTACTTATCATTTTGTAAAAAATATCTTGGCTAAAAATTACTTTGGACACAACTAAGTTATGCTCAATGTAATAATGTAATAATACGGAGATAGTATTAAAATATTCTAAATGTTTTTTTTAAGTAGTACATCACAACTTAAATCTAGAAAGTACCACATGGAGCCACTGAGAAATTTGAACATTTTAATATAACTTAAAATAAATACTACCAAATGGCAATGCAAGTCCTCTACAGGGCACTTGCCCTAATGTTTGGTATGAAAACAAAACACGCAAACGACTAAAGGAAAGGTATAAAAAATAATGAGGGAGAGAGAGCACTTAATAAACGTGGCCGACAGCGTCCTTCATCCCAACATACGAAAATAAATACAACTAAATTACATCTATAGTACAAAAATACGCTGAAACAACCCCCCCGAAAAAACTCAGTCATCGGAACAGCATTAGAAAATCTGCAGAGGATTTCCCGATAGCTGACCGAATGCGTCACAGCGTGTGAAAATAACAACTGAACGTTTAAAGAACAAATCACACACACACTCATTTCAAGCGGCAGTTTCCATCAGGAACAAACAGGATGGGATTGAAACCATAGCAAGTCTTCTCTATGGAAACACCCACACGTTCCTCCAATGATTCGGCTTTCTTTAGTCACACACGATAGCGGTTGTGATGCGTAACACACAGAAGACGTTGCATCTGTACATCACACACGGGAGGGCCGGGGGTCATTCACACTGCTATTGCATGGCTCAGTTGCACATATAATGAGTCTGTGATCTGACTTGGTATTGATTCCAAACGCAGGCATCACACGTCCGGTAAGTTTCCACAGCTATGCAGACGGTCATAACTTCTTTAGTAAATGTAACGTAAGAGAGCGCGAGGTTTGTATTTACAATCTTCAGGAATAGTCCAACATTAGGTTTCTCTCTGTAGTGAGGGTCAGTGGTTGATCGTCTCTCTCTGTGCTGCTGAGAGAGACACACCTGTAGCTCTGGACAGTAGAGGTGAAGCGCCGCCCGGCTTCACGCGGCTCGTGCTGGGGAGCGTATAGCAGCGGCAGAACGGCCCGTTTCAGCGCGGCAGAGCCGGAGAAGTCATATCTGGGCAGGCTTCACCTCGTCGGTGGGTAGATTTGTGGGTGAATCTCACGAAAACATGTCGTATTTCACACACAAACATCAAGAAGATACAAATAAGAAGTTAGATTATAAAATCGGGCTATTTTCATTTTTGCACATTGGCATTTTTAAGACAATTTTTATTACCATAATGCAATTTTTTTATGAATTACTACTGTAATGTAAAGTTTTTTAATTCCCATTAATTTTTGCTATTTTGTTAAATTATGGATATAAATTTATTTTTTCATTAAACACTATATATGATAAAAAAATGCTATTACAAAATGTATATTATTATTATTTGATTTATATTGAACAACATCATGTGGTACAACTGGTAACACTTAACAATAAGGTCTCATTCGTTAACTTGACTTAATTTACCAACTAACAGTGTGCCGTATATTTTTACAACATTTATTAATCTGTCAGTTAAAATGCATTATTAGTTCAGTGCATTAAAACTAATGTGTTCATTAAGAATGTACTGGTTAATGCTCAAATTAAGATGAACTAAGATTAATAAATGCAGTATAACGTATTCTTTGTTAACTACTGTAGTGTTTTAATGCAAACCAATAAAACCGTATTGCAAAGTGCTACCAAAATACCTCAATCTTTCTTTTTAAATAACATTATTTTGATATTATGTGAGATTTTTGTAGCATTATGCCGATGAGAATTTATCTGAAAATGCAAAACATCTAAATGATCCCAAAAATATGCTCAATTTTCCTCATGCAAAATCTGATTGAGTTTCTCTTTCTTTATGGATTTGCAGTGAAATACGACGCAGTTTCTTGAGATCCACACTTGTGCTCTGAATCGCCTGAGAGACCTTTACAGTAACGGCAGTTTGTTGTGTGGTTGTGTATTTGAACTGAAACCTTCATATCAGAGCGTGAGGATAAAACTAAAAGAGAAACGCAAATATTAACACAAGAGTCCATTTTCCCCACTTCCTCCGTTCTCATTATTTACTGAAAGCACGGACAAGGAACGAAACTCTTCGACGCCTCAGACAGAGGATGTGTGTGTGTTTGTGTGTGTGTGCTAAAAATGCAAGAGCAAAATGAAATCCGTGATCCTCACAGGAACAGATCTACTGCTGCGTCTAACTACGTCTGTCTGATGAGATCCACACACATAAGGCAACATTTTTGGTTTGTTCCCCTCAACGGCTCTTTTAAAGGAGTGCAAAACAAAAAACTAAAAATGCTCCAGGTCTTCAACAATACTGATCACCCCCACCCCCCCCCAAAAAAAAAAACACTGTCCATGATCTGTAAACAACAAGCTGAAAGTGTACAAGACTTCTTAATGTGGGTCGACCAGCTCGAGTCTCACCCAACTGTGCAAAACCCCTTTTAAGTCCCACAAAAACCGAACGGAAAGCAACAAAAACGACTTGCAATGACTAAACGGAGGAGGAGAGTGGGGGGGGCTCTGTCTAGCGTGGGGTCCTTAAACGGTGTTATTCGATGACATCACTCCCGCCCGCTGGCCGAATATGAGAATTGTGGGAAATGTGGTCTTCGTTCGCTGTCGGCCGAGTCCATCCCGTCCTCGTCGTCTGTGGGGGAGCGAGAGAAAGAGAAATGTTACGTTACACTCAGAGGGATGATTGAATCCATCGCGCTCCGCATTAAAACAGAATCCAGCGCCGCACTGATACACTCTTTCATTGTGTACCGACTGGATCGCCCTCTTCCCGTGGCACGAGGAGCCAGTCTACAGGAGGAGAGAGAGAGAAACGGGGCACTCACACTTCTCCGGAGGGGTGATGGTGATGGACTGCGCCGTGAACTCCTCGTCGAAATACCTGGTGTCCGTTTCAGACGAGACCTGCGGCATGAACGGCGGGACCAGCTGGACAGAGAGGAGCTTATTATACACAATCATGTACAAATTAAATGTGCTTGAACAAACATACACTACGAGATTGGTCGTTTTTAAAATAAGTATTTTCTGCTCATCAAGGCAACATTTATGTGATCAAAATACAGTAAAACCAGGAATTCTGCTAAATACAATATATATATTACTTTACCCTGGACCACAAAACCAATCATAAGGGTCAATTTTTGAAATTGAGATTTGTACATCATCAACAATATTTGGTCGAGATACAACTATTTGAAAATCTGGAATCTGAGGGTGCAAAAAAAAATCAAAATATTGAGAAAATTGCCTTTAAAGTTGTCCAAATGAAGTGCATATTACTGATCAAAAATTTAGCTTTTATATATTTACAGCAGAACATTTACAAAATATATTCATGGAACATGATCTTTATTTAATATCCTAATTTGTTTTGACAAAAGAAAAATCGATAATTTTGACCCATACAATGTATTTTTGGCTATTGTTATAAATATACCTGTGCTACTTATGACTGGTTTTGTGCTCCAGGGTCACATATACACACATATACATATAAAATATGTAACGGAGGCCAGCGAGTAGATGCGGTGCTGGTAAACCTCTGATCTGCTGAGACCCCCTGATCTCAAGAGACACACTAGCGGCTGTCTGGTTAGCGCGCGCACCTCCCATGCCGGAGACCCGCTCGGAACGAGCGACTGGGACCCGTTACATAATCAAAGTTAATCTTTTTTAGTCTATCCAGTTGAACCCACTGTTACGTCCCTGCTTCCGAACTCTAAAGTGTCTCGCCCCATTGCTAGTACACTTGTACCTTTTTGTCATAGACGTCCTGCCAGTCCAGCGTAGTGAAGAAACTGTGTCTCATGATTTCCTTTGCATCCTCCGGGCCTCCTCCGAGCCTTCAGAGAATAAACCGCACATCATTATTCATTCAGGTCTCACATGATGCACAGTTTTAATCTGGTGCTCTCATACTGAAATGATGATGATGTTATTAGACACAGACACACCCAGAAAGGCTTTGGATCACACATTCACACACACACTGACCTCTTATTGGGGTCTTTGATGAGTAACCCAGACAGTAAAGACTTGGCGTCTGCAGAGAGGGTTCTGGGAAACTTGATCTCCTCCATCAGAATCAGTTCAAACAGCTTCTCATGGTCCTGAAGACCGTAAAGAAATGCAGGTTACAAAGGATTTATATTTCAAATACATACATTTCTATTCATCAGTGAATACTAAAAAATGTATTACAGTTTCTATAAAAAAAAAATGAAGCAGCAAAACGGTTTTCAACAATAATATTAAATGTTTCTTGAGCAGCAAATCAGCATATTATTATGATTTCTGAAGATCATGTGTCACTGAAGACTGGAGTAATGATGCTGAAAATACAGCTTTGATCACAGAAATAAATTATACTTAAATGTATATTCACATAAAAAAAAGTATTTTAAATTGTAATAATATTTCACAATATTACTGTTTTTACTGTACTTTTGATCAAATAAATGCAGTCTTGGTTAGCAAAAAAGCTTTTATATAAGTGTTTATTATTGTGTTGTCAGTGTTCGAGTGAGTCGTACCTGATTATAAAGGGAAGGCGTCCACACATCATCTCATACATAACGACTCCCAGACCCCACCAGTCCACCGCTCTCCCGTAATCATTGTCCTCCAACACCTGATCAATAAAACTGCTGATCAATCACACAAAACTACACCAGTCACATCAAACACCTGATCAATAAAAACCCTGATCGATCACACAAAACTACACCAGTCCCATCAAACACCTGATCAATAAAACCCCTGATCAATCACACAAAACTACACCAGTTCACATCAAACACCTGATCAATAAAACTGCTGATCAATCACACAAAACTACACCAGTCACATCAAACACCTGATCAATAAAACCCTGATCAATCACAAAAACTACACCAGTCACATCAAACACCTGATCAATAAACCCCCGATCAATCACACAAAACTACACCAGTCACATCAAACACCTGATCAATAAACACCTGATCAATCACACAAAACTACACCAGTCACATCAAACACCTGATCAATAAAACCCTCTGATCAATCACACAAAACTACACCAGTCACATCAAACACCTGATCAATAAAACACCTGATCAATCACACAAAACTACACCAGTCACATCAAACACCTGATCAATAAAACCCCTGATCAATCACACAAAACTACACCAGTCACATCAAACACCTGATCAATAACACAAAACTACACCAGTCACATCAAACACCTGATCAATAAAACCCCTGATCAATCACACAAAACTACACCAGTCACATCAAACACCTGATCAATAAACCCTGATCAATCACACAAAACTACACCAGTCACATCAAACACCTGATCAATAATACCCCTGATCAATCACACAAAACTACACCAGTCCACATCAAACACCTGATCAATAAAACCCTCTGATCAATCACACAAAACTACACCAGTCACATCAAACGCCTGATCAATAAAACCCCTGATCAATCACACAAAACTACACCAGTCCACATCAAACACCTGATCAATAAACCCTCTGATCGATCACACAAAACTACACCAGTCACATCAAACACCTGATCAATAATACCCCTGATCAATCACACAAAACTACACCAGTCACATCAAACACCTGATCAATAAAACACCTGATCGATCACACAAAACTACACCAGTCCCATCAAACACCTGATCAATAAAACACCTGATCAATCACACAAAACTACACCAGTCACATCAAACACCTGATCAATAATACCCCCGATCAATCACACAAAACTACACCAGTCACATCAAACACCTGATCAATAAAACCCTCTGATCAATCACACAAAACTACACCAGTCACATCAAACACCTGATCAATAAAACCCCTGATCAATCACACAAAACTACACCAGTCACATCAAACACCTGATCAATAAAACCCCTGATCAATCACACAAAACTACACCAGTCACATCAAACACCTGATCAATAAAACCCCTGATCAATCACACAAACTACACCAGTCACATCAAACACCTGATCAATAATACCCCTGATCAATCACACAAAACTACACCAGTCACATCAAACACCTGATCAATAATACCCCCGATCAATCACACAAAACTACACCAGTCACATCAAACACCTGATCAATAAAACCCCTGATCAATCACACAAAACTACACCAGTCACATCAAACACCTGATCAATAATACCCCTGATCAATCACACAAAACTACACCAGTCACATCAAACACCTGATCAATAAAACCCCCGATCAATCACACAAAACTACACCAGTCACATCAAACACCTGATCAATAAAACCCCCGATCAATCACACAAAACTACACCAGTCACATCAAACATCAATAAAACACCTGATCAATCACACGAAACTACACCAGTCACATCAAACACCTGATCAATAAAACCCCCGATCAATCACACAAAACTACACCAGTCACATCAAACATCAATAAAACACCTGATCAATCACACGAAACTACACCAGTCACATCAAACACCTGATCAATAAAACCCTCTGATCAATCACACAAAACTACATCAGTCACATCAAACACCTGATCAATAAAACACCTGATCAATCACACAAAACTACACCAATCACATCAAACACCTGATCAATAAAACCCCTGATCAATCACACAAAACTACATCAGTCACATCAAACACCTGATCAATAATACCCCTGATCGATCACACAAAACTACACCAGTCCCATCAAACACCTGATCAATAAAACCCCTGATCAATCACACGAAACTACACCAGTCCCATCAAACACCTGATCAATAATACCCCCGATCAATCACACAAAACTACACCAGTCACATCAAACACCTGATCAATAAAACCCCTGATCAATCACACAAAACTACACCAGTCACATCAAACACCTGATCAATAAAACACCTGATCAATCACACAAAACTACACCAGTCCCATCAAACACCTGATCAATAAAACACCTGATCGATCACACAAAACTACACCAGTCACATCAAACACCTGATCAATAATACCCCTGATCGATCACACAAAACTACACCAGTCCCATCAAACACCTGATCAATAATACCCCTGATCAATCACACAAAACTACACCAGTCACATCAAACACCTGATCAATAATACCCCTGATCAATCACACAAAACTACACCAGTCACATCAAACACCTGATCAATAAAACACCTGATCGATCACACAAAACTACACCAGTCCCATCAAACACCTGATCAATAATACCCCCGATCAATCACACAAAACTACATCAGTCACATCAAACACCTGATCAATAATACCCCTGATCAATCACACAAAACTACACCAGTCACATCAAACACCTGATCAATAATACCCCTGATCAATCACACAAAACTACACCAGTCACATCAAACACCTGATCAATAAAACCCCCTGATCAATCACACAAAACTACATCATCACATCAACACCTGATCAATAAAACCCTGATCAATCACACAAAACTACACCAGTCACATCAAACACCTGATCAATAATACCCCTGATCGATCACACAAAACTACACCAGTCACATCAAACACCTGATCAATAAAACCCCTGATCAATCACACGAAAACTACACCAGTCACAATCAAACACCTGATCAATAATACCCCCGATCAATCACACAAAACTACACCAGTCACATCAAACACCTGATCAATAAAAACCCCTGATCAATCACACAAAACTACATCAGTCACATCAAACACCTGATCATAAAACACCTGATCAATCACACAAACTACACCAGTCACATCAAACACCTGATCAATAAAACCCCTGATCAATCACACAAAACTACACCAGTCACATCAAACACCTGATCAATAAAACCCCTGATCAATCACACAAAACTACACCAGTCACATCAAACACCTGATCAATAAAACCCCTGATCAATCACACAAAACTACACCAGTCACATCAAACACCTGATCAATAAAACCCTGATCAATCACACAAAACTACACCAGTCCATCAAACACCTGATCAATAAACCCTCTGATCCACACAAAACTACACCAGTCACATCAAACACCTGATCAATAAAACCCTCTGATCAATCACACAAAACTACACCAGTCACATCAAACACCTGATCAATAAAACCCCTGATCAATCACACAAAACTACACCAGTCACATCAAACACCTGATCAATAAACCCCTGATCAATCACACAAAACTACACCAGTCACATCAAACACCTGATCAATAAAACCCCGATCAATCACACAAAACTACACCAGTCACATCAAACCCTGATCAATAACCCCTGATCAATCACACAAAACTACACCAGTCACATCAAACACCTGATCAATAAAACCCCTGATCAATCACACAAAACTACACCAGTCACATCAAACACCTGATCAATAAAACCCCTGATCAATCACACAAAACTACACCAGTCACATCAAACACCTGATCAATAAAACCCCTGATCGATCACACAAAACTACACCAGTCACATCAAACACCTGATCAATAAAACACCTGATCGATCACACAAAACTACACCAGTCCCATCAAACACCTGATCAATAAAACACCTGATCGATCACACAAAACTACACCAGTCACATCAAAACTGAGTGTCTCCCACTTCATTAATAATTATATTAGCCTCTAATAATCGATAAAAAAATAAAAACAATATATATCACAGGAATACCTTCCAATTCTTCATTAATAATTACATTAGTCTCTAAAGGTCTCTAACCATAACCTCATCTGAAATTTTTGCATGTTATAAAATAAATACGACCTCACGTTGTGTCAATCACGTTTACACACTGCCTCTGAAACTTTCATCCGTCATAAAAAAAAAATTCGGATCAGGTTCGATTTTCTGCATTTTCGTATCCCTAGCATGCATTTTGATAGGAAAGAATGACGAATATGAAAAAACGCAAACAAAAATGTTGGACTCAGTGTACAAAGACTTAATAATCAATCAAAATCACATATCCTCCAATTCTTCCTTAATAATTGTATTATCCTCCAATACCTGCTCAACAAATATGGACATATCTGATCCATGATCAGTCTCTGACAGTTGATTATTATCCTCAGATACCTGATCCAGAAATTAAATTAACTATCAAAACCTGATCAATAATCTCAAATTGTCTCCAAGTGCTTGATTAAGTATTACTGGCAGTCATTTGCAGGTTTTTCCTCCAATACTAATATCAATAATCAATCATTATTGCAGCATCAGTGCATGCAACCTAGATAAATGACTCCAATGATGGAAAAAACAGCCTGACATATGATTACATCATACAGTTATGATTATGACATCAGCATGAGTCATCGGCGTTACAGCATCCATATGCAACAACACTGTTGATTATACATGCTGTAGCTTAGTTGATTAATATGGAGCTTAAACAGCGCTGAAAACGGGTCTATTTATACCCGTGAGCCGCTCAGTCTTGTCTACAGTCTGCTGTTTGTGTCTATTTCTGTGCGGACGCTAGACGTGTGACCCTGTTCCTGCTAACCTGTGACAGACGGAGATTAAACCGTCATCTATTTTAAATTGAACCCAGCGTGTGTGTTTCCTGAGCTCCGTTTAAAGAGGTACCTCAGGGGCCAGATACTCCGGGGTCCCGCAGAACGTTTTCATGGTGGCCGTGTCGGTGATGCCCTCCTTACACAGGCCAAAATCAGTGATCTTCATGTGACCGTCCTTATCCAACATCAGGTTTTCCAGCTAGAACAACACATATGAATGGTTTTGAAGCTGATAATGGTAAAGAGGAAAGCGCTGATCTTAGACGGTGTTCACCTTCAGGTCACGGTAAACAATCTTCGTTGAGTGCAAGTAATCCAACGCAGAAACGATCTCAGCGCCGTAGAAACGGGTTCTGTCCTCCGAAAATACACGCTCTCTCGACAAATGAAAAAACAGCTGCAATAATTTAAAAAAAGAGGAAGATTCAGAATGGACAAATCCAGATGTGAAGCACTATACACTGAGAAAGAAACATGAAGCAAGATAGGAGGTTTAGAAGGACATCTTAAAGAAAGCTAAATCTAAAGTTGGAAAGAAATAGTGTTAAATGGTTTTAAATTAAGTTTGAAATATGGAGAGAAAGACACAGAACAGTTTGGAAAAGAATAAGTAAAGTTAGAAAGGTGGATAGAAATCTGAAATGTTAAGGTTAGAGAGACATTTCTAAATAAGGTTTAAATGAGTTCAAAAGAAGGTTAGAAGGTCAAAAGGACATTTCACAAGTTTCCAAATGTTTATAAGAAAGAACAAAAGTTTTGAAAATGTCTGGAAAGAAATTACAAATTTGGAAAAACAACCTGAAAGACATTTTGAAAGCTGGAAGGACATTTTCTAAGTTCGTAAATGTTTCAAAGAAAAGTTAGAATGTTCAAAAGAACATTTTTAAAAAGTACGTTTAAAAGAAGCTTAGAATGTTGGAGGGAATTTTTAGAGTTTGAAAATGTTCAGAAGAAAAAAAATTACATTCTAAATTTGAAGAGAAGTCATTTATACGTTTGAAAAGAAACGTTTGAAAGAAAGACCAAAAATGTGAAAAATTGAAGGTGTGAAGGCTAGACAGAAATTGGGTAACTTGTACAATGTTTGAAAGTTCATTCAAAGTTTAAGGTCAAAAGAAGTTTACCTCTCCTCCGTTCACATACTCCATAACAAAACATAAACGATCCTTCGTCTGAAACGAGTACTTCAGTGACTGCAGAAAAGACAACAAACAATTAAACACTTCTCTTTCATCTTTTAATTACAGGAAAATCACCGTCACTCACAGTTAGAAACGGATGCCTGGTGTTCTTCAGAACTCTGCTCTCGGTGAGCGTGTGAGCAACTTCATCCTGAAAGAGAGAGAGACAGATGTTCGTTTCGTCGTTTCTCCGTTCAGTCCGTTCTCAGAGAATCACTTCTCCTACCTTGGCAACAATAACCTCCTTTTTCAGGATCTTCATTGCATAATATGTGCCGCTGGCTTTCTCTCGCACCAGAATCACCTTCCCAAACGTGCCTTTACCCAGCAGCTTCAGATAGTCAAAGTCATTCATTGTCTGTCAATGAAGAGAGAGATGTCATAATGAGCACCTGCGTGTTACACCACGTCGATCCGCCGCTCTCTGGCTCTACCTTTCGTTTGTGATGACTGGTTGACGTGTCCATCTCTTCCTCGTTGGCGTTTTCGATCTGAGAGATGGGGCTGCACAGGATCCCTTCCTCTTCCTGTTTGGCCAGCTTGTCTGCCACCATCTGAATGGCCTCGACCCACTCATCCCTGGTGACCAGGAAAACAATCAGTTGTGATTAGAGATCGACCGATATATCGGTTTACCGATATTTAAGCATTTTACCATAATCGGATATCGGTTTTGAAAAAAAACGATGACCGATATATATATAAATATTTTTTGTCACATACACAATTATACAGAGTATAACCAGCAGTGAAATGTGTTCTCTGATTTGACCATCCAAGTGCACACACACAAACACACACTTGGAGCAGTGGACACACACACACATACCTGGAGCAGTGGACACACACACACCTGGAGCGGTGGACTCGCACACAGACACACACCTGGAGCAGTGGACACACACACACACACACACACACACACACACACACACTCCTGGAGCAGTGGACACACACACACACACACACCTGGAGCAGTGGACACACACACACACTTGGAGCAGTGGACACACACACACACACTTGGAGCAGTGGACACACACACACACACACACACACACACACATACCTGGAGCAGTGGACACACACACAGACACACACTTGGAGCAGTGGACACACACACAGACACACACTTGGAGCAGTGGACACACACACAGACACACAGTTGGAGCAGTGGGCACACACACACACACACACACACACACTTGGAGCAGTGGGCACACACACACACACACTTGGAGCAGTGGGCACACACACACACACACTTGGAGCAGTGGGCACACACACAGACACACACACACTTGGAGCAGTGGACACACACACAGACACACACTTGGAGCATTGGGCACACACACACACTTGGAGCAGTGGGCACACACACACACAAACTTGGAGCAGTGGACACACACACAGACACACACTTGGAGCAGTGGGCACACACACACACACACACACACACTTGGAGCAGTGGGCACACACACACACACACTTGGAGCAATGGACACACACACACATACACACACACACACACACTTGGAGCAGTGGGCACACACACACACACACACTTGGAGCAATGGACACACACACACACACACACACTTGGAGCAGTGTTTTTGTTTGTTATAGCTTATTTCAATACTCCAGAGAATATTATTCAGTGAATTATTATTCACTCTTTAGCGTATTAAACAGCTTATAAACCTAAAACTGTAGTTTAAAATGAAGTTGATATGACTTCTGCCCTTTATTTTCTCCATTTGAAAACATTAGACATTATTATGCTTGTTGTTAATATCAGTGTTGCTGATGATGCTTTTTATAAATAAAATGTTTTATGATATGATAAATACAATTTTACATGAAAATGTTAATTTTCAACAGTTTTTTGTTGTTGTTAAGATGACTAAAAGGAGGAAAAACCAAACTGTTTATTTATTTACTTTATAACAGTAAATAAATATCGGTTCTGCATATCGGTTACATAAACATACAAATAATTGGTATCGGTTATAAAAAATCAATATCGGTCGATCACTAGTTGTGATAGAGTGATATATTGGCCAGGCCCATTAATGAGATGATATTGGACTGTAATGACATTAACTATGATCATTAGTGACCCATGCTGGCTAAATGAGTTGGGATGTGCATGGGATAATTATGAGCTACAGGCAAAAAATAAAATATATGAAATATGTTGATTTTGGTCGAATTTGAGATTTTCACAAAAATGTGTTCATTAAGCCCTCGTCTAGCCATCTCAGTGCTCCATATAGTAATTAAAGTATCTTTATGTGTACGTTTTCTGAGCACACATATATAGATTTACAGTAGGCTAAATATATTTAAGTATTCACACAAACAATCGTTTATATCTTAAGTGAAAGTTTGGGGAAAAACATCGGATGTGTAACATTATATTAGATCCGTTCATTACATTATGTCTTAATATAGCCGTCTGTCTTATTAACGTTGATCAAACAATAAAAGAAAATTACTCGCTGCTTGATTAAACTGCTTTTGTAGCTTTAATCAAATAATTTTTAATGAACACATTAAGTGATTTTTACATGCTAATAATAGTTTTTATTACTTGAATGCTTATGTTTAGATTTAAAACGAACAAAAAGTACGTAATACACTAGTTTATCATCTTTTTTGCATCGGTTCTTATTTATAACAAAGCTCAAATAAAAATGCTATATTGTGATGATTAATCTAGTAACGATTACTAAGAAAAGATCAGTTTCTCTCTAAATGTACTTTTATAACTCCATCGACTTCAAACAGGTCAGTTTTAAACAACTCGTACATCATTTTGAAGGTCTTAAAAAATTAAAATAAATAGTTTTTGAATCATTATTATTATTTAATCACTTTTTAACGCCATCAAGGCTATTTTCATGGTGATCTCTGAATAAATTAAACAAGGTATACAATTAACAAAAGCATATAAAAAGACATTTCAGATGTACACTAGACAAACATTATAAAATACATTCAGGCGATACATTTTTTTAATAAATCAGTTCCACACAGCTCTGAATAAAACCCAATTAAAAACAGCACAATCCAATTTAAACATGCGTACTGGTTTTGGGACTCATTTTTCCAGCACAGGTCACACAGTGATTTTTACTCCGTGCATGTCAAACACAGTTTGATTCGGGCGTGTGTTACCTCTCTTCAGGCGTGTCCACGTGAAACGTGCGCTCGATCACAGTGGTCCACTGCAGACACCTGATGATGAAGGTGTTGGGCTTCGGCCTCTCCGTCTTCATCAGCTGACACTCTGACGAATGAGGAAGAGGAGGATAAAGATGTCATCCTCTCAGATTACATGTTGATGACGGTCTAATTAAATCAGTTTGCTTTGAATGAAGTGAGTCACGGATCTGGAGAACAGTAAAACTGATCTGATGTGTTTACCAAGAATATCATACATTTACAAAGTGCAAATAAACCAAAACATTTAAATAAATACATAACTTGGCATTATCTCAACACACTGGTAGAAAAGCAAGATGTTGATTACACATTATTTGATTCGGATTTCAATAGAAGTCAATATTTTCATAATTTTTCCACAGTATTAACGGGTCATTATAAAGCAATGTAATTTTAGTATCACTGAGATACTATTAAAGTTTTGTATTTTTTTAGCTATTCAATTAGTATTTTTGGTGTTTTTATTAGTTTGTTTTTTTATGTTTATATATTTTTATAAATCAGTTCAAATTTGAGCAGAATGTAAAACTAAATGAAAATGTTCTCATGACAAATAGCTTAAATTAGTTCATTGTAATTTATTTTATTTGAAGTTTATTTAATTTTCGTGTATATTTTCTAGTGCTGTCAAACGATTAATCGCATCCAAAATAAACGTTTTTGTTTCCATAATATATGTGTGCATTCTGTGTATATTTATTATGTATATAAATACAAACACATTCATGTATATTAAGGAAAAATATGTTATGTTTATATTTAAATATATTTATTTATAATATAAATGTATATACATGTAAATATTTACATGCATGTGTTTGTATTTATATACATAATAAATACACAGAACACACACATATATTATGGAAACAAAACTTTTATTTTGGATGCGATTAATCGTTTGACAGCACTCCTTTTTTCATTTTGGTTTGATTTTATTTATTTGATTTTTTATGGTTTTATTTAGTTAACTTAAGTTATTGTATTTTAAGTTTATGTAAGTTTTCATGTATTTTGTTTTAGGTTTATTCAATTAATTTTTGTGAAATGTATTTTAATTTTACTTCATTTTTAATAGTTTTAGTTATAGGTAACTACAATAACCCTGTTTAAAATGAATGAAAGAGACTCACTGGCCACAGAGAAGTTGTTGAGCGGATACGCCAGATCTGCATCTTGCGGCTTCTCTTTATATCCAATAAACGACCCATCCGTCTTTAACAGGAAGTACCGCGGCCTCCAGTTCTTAATGTATTCACCTGAAAAACCCATACGATCAAGCACACAGAAAACCACTAAACCGTGAGAAAACACAGCAGCGTAACACAATCAACAGATGAAACCACACTCATTAATACATCAAGATTTCAGCGCGCTCGTTTCTCACCTCTCTTCTGCACCCATCCCTCTTTCACTACGTTCTGGTCGTTCATGTTGGCTCCGAGGTCAGAGTTCAAGGGTCAGCCCAGTGCTCGTCTTCCTGCTGGCGGTTCCGTTCCCTCGCTCTCCCTCACGGCCGTCTCTCTCTGTTCTCTCACACGTTGTGATGTAACGTCTCAGCCTCCTCCTTCACTTTCACTCTCTCTCTCTCTCTCTCTCTCTCTCGCGACCCTTCAGACACTCCAGTGGTGACTCAGCCTGGAAGGAAACAACAAAGAAGAGAAAACACACACACACACGGGTCATTCTCTTCCGCTTCCCCCCCCCGTCTCTCACATACACACACACTTCCATGAGAAATAAAGTCATTGTTAGGAGCAGGGAAATATTTCCCGCCCCTTCCCGTGGCCTTCTCTTCCTCTCTCACACTGGATGCTGAAGGCTCTAAACACAAAAGCCCTGTTTCTGTCTGCTTCTCTCCATTATGAGGCTCAGAATCAACCTTGATACACTAGAAACATATCAAACAGCCCAATGGCATTAGAATCAACACTGGAACCTTAGAATCAATCTCAGAACCTCTTCAAATTTGGAATTTTAGAACAACCCCTTAATAACTTTACAATTAATCTTGGAATCAGCGCAGTATAAACTAGGGCTGTGCGATTAATCGAAATCGAAATAAAATCGCGATTTGAGATTGCACGATTTCTAAATCGCTTTATAGCTCGATTTTTTTTCTGCGCCCCTGCCCCAACCTCCCGCAGTATGCTATCCGAACCAATCCGAATGCAGCAGAACAGAACAGACCGGGCACACAGACAGATAGTATGCTAAAGAAACAGGGAAGATGAGTTCAGAACAGGATAAGGACTTGGTGGCCAAAAAATGCATGTTGCATGCAGAGCACACAGCAGGGAGTAGCGATCATATTTCCTTCTTCTCTGAAGATCACGCTCCGCTTGCTCAATACGCTCAGCGCCGCTCGCTCAGCCCAAAATGCCCCTTTGGTAATTTGTTAATTCCAGAATCTGTGGAATAGGCTAAGCAATGTTTGTCTAAGCTAATGTTTCTAAAAGCAAATTCTAAAATCCTGTGAAGATTGACACGTTTTAATGGATCGCATTTCCCCGCAGTTTTGGTCTATTTTTAATTTTAGAAAGTGTTTCTTTTATTTATGCCACGAAATAATTATTTGTCAAGTGCATTTCATCTTGTGTGTGCTTTCATGGGCCTGATAAGTATTTTGTGAAATTCTATATCTGCTTTTCATCGTGTGTGCGTGTTTTGAATATGAAGCTTGTTTTAATGGAAACGTATACTTTTTCAGTTATTTAATTTTTTACGCAAATGTAAAAAAGTGGCTTCAAAACAAGACACGTTTTTAAATTAAGATTTTAAATGTTATACATTTAAATTAGGGATGTTCATTTCGGTTATTTTTCCTAACCGTTAACCTACAAATATTATAGAACTGAATTAAATTAAAAAGAATAAGTGTCTGTGACCCGTTAAAAATACTAGCATCTGTTTTTCGGGGATTAATTTCACATGTGCAAAAAACAGCAAACAACAGAACAGTATTCACCTGATCATATCATATCACATCACGCACCTGCAGCACTTCTGCAAGCAGAGAACAGTCTTATCCGTGATCAGTTCCCGCCGAACACGACTCCGGCTCGGTCACGAGAGCCAGCGCCGTTACGGTGGAGACACAATTACAGAGCGGTCCATTTACTCGTGAATTACAACGGTTTAATGTTTAATCTTTAGTTATAATGTTTGTTAAACGAGATTAAATAGGCGATGTGTAGGCTTATAGCTTATAAAAACAAGCACATGAGAAATAAAGGAAGTTATCACGTCTGGAGTATTTTACAGAAGTTTAGAGGATTTAAGTTAATCTGTAAATATTATTTCATGCATAAAGTAAAAAAAAGAAAAAAAAAGCTAATATTATAATAGAAACGAATAAACCCATTAGCTGAGTTAAATCATCCATTAATGATGGGTTAAATAAACAATCAAATTTACTGGGTAAAATTAACCCCAAATGTACTCTTTTACCAGCCCAAACTGGTTGTTTTGAACCCAGTGTTTTTTAGAGTATGCAGAGTTTGGTCATTATTGTGCTGCGAGAAATTAAAGCAGACGGCAGAATGCAGCATTCTATTTTTTTTTTTATTTTACAAAAAAGCAAATATTTTTTTTTATTGAATGTACACAAATAAAAGCAGACCTTTTACAATTTCGATTATCTTCATGACCAAGAGGAGTTGCTTCCACTGTTGGAAGAGGAATAAATCCAGTGCTTGCTCCAGCGCCGCATGCGCTCACAGTTAAGCATTCTACCTTCACAATGCAGCCTGTTCATTATCATTATAAAAACAACCGGTCAAACATATGGAAAAACACACTGCTCTGTTTAAATATGTAGTAAAATCCGTTCTGTTTAGCGTTATCACCGTACCACCGTGAAGTTATGCAAAACATTTTGTTTTACGTGGATATTGTAAGGGTAAATAAATAAAAGGTAAATAATATTTTGGCATTTAAATACCGCGAATACGGGAACATTTGATTTTGTGTTGAAGGAGAGACCCAACATTGGTTTCAGTTTTGTTTTAGCCTAAAATAATTAGTTTTGGTTTGTCGTTATAACTTCTTATTTTTAATTCTAGTTATTTTATAGCCTACTGTTAATTGTAAGGATTTGTTGTGGAGTGAGGGGAACTAAAATAGCCTAGCTATGTATACAGTATTTATTATAATGTTTGTAATTCGTGTTGGGCTATTGTCTTTTTTGTCTTTGTACTTTGTCTTTTTTCTCTCTCGCTCTCTCTAAAAAACGTGTTTTTTTTATACTCGTGTAGCTTATTTTAACCATGCAGCAAACCTTTTAAAATAATTTGATAAATTACTAAAAATAAATAAGTGAATTTAAACCGTTTAACTGATTGTATTAATGGGTCAAAATTATTATTGGTTGGTTAAAGGTTAATTAACATCCCTAATTTAAATGAACAATTTCACCCTGAAACATAACCATTTCTTATCGGACTACTGCTTTAATTGAGATATTTATTCAATGATGTCACTATAAACAGGAAAAATAAATAGGCCTAATCTTACTGGAGACATTTAATGTGAGCGCGTGATTTGAGCGGGATTCGGTTTACCGAGCGCAATATTGAACCGCTCCGCTTCGCTCACATGCTCTGGTTGCATCTTGTTTTGTTGGATTTGATTACTCACATATATAATATATATATATATATATATGTATTTTGCCATATGTCTGTTCTAGAGACATGTTACAACTTTTTGGGAAAGGTCTAATTGGTTTCCTTTGGAAATATGTTTCAAATTCACACAGAATCCATTTATAACTGTATAAAGGTCAAGGTTTCTTTATTTGTCACATGATAAATTATACAGGGTATAATCAAAAGTGAAATGTAGATCAAATCAGTTCCGCTCAGTGGACAGTGCAAATAATAAAAATTATATAAAAGTAACACCACACAAGAGCATATATATATATATATATAGGTAAAAAAAGAAATAAAGAGTAAAATGTGTAATAGAATAAAGAAAAGTGCAAAACAAGATGTGCAAAAACAAGTAAGATGTGTGATAAAGCATTTCTGTTTGTGTCAAAATCGTGATTAAAATCGAAATCGAAAAAAAAATCAAAAAATCGTGATATATATTTTTTGTCCATATCGCACAGCCCTAGTATAAACTCTTAATTAATGCTACAGTAAAAATTAGGATCCTATTAAAAATGTGAATTTTACAGTAAACAATTCACATTCAACTTCAAAAAATATGACTCACTCTTAAGGGGGTCGCACACCGAACGAGCAGCGCCGCGCCGTGTCGCGTCTAGAACAACCCGAGGTATCGCACACCAGACGCGCACATTTTATACTAATAAATTACCTGAAGTGTGTTGTAACGGTTGTGTCCTGGTGAATTCAGTAGGTTGCAACCGACGACAGTGAATGTAATCACGACAGACAATTGTTACATAGGTCTATACTGTAATATTTTGTGTATGTAAAAATGTCTCAAGAGAAATATAAAAACATTTAAAGGATTACGTTTATTATAATTCATTTAATCTATATATGTTTACATTTTATTCAAGCTGTAAAACTAATGTGTACAGTATTTTGCAGCAGTGGTATCTTGGTGTAATGTATTAACAACGGTTTGAGACAAATACGATGTTATTTAATCTAAAACAATGCCGATGGCGCTCTGTGGCGCGGCAGGAATTTGAACAGCGTTCTGAGTCGTTGCTTGGCGCTGCGGACAGACGCCGAATGACGCCGCCGGTGTGCGTACACACGTAGAAAACAATGTGTTCGAATTCGAAAGACATGCTTCGCATCCGGTGTGCGAACCCCTTTAGAATCTTACATCTTTAGAATAATATCATTTTAAATTTATATCAACCTGACAATTATCTTAAAATAAAACTTTTGTGAATTTGTATAATTGATTTAAAATCAGCCTTAGAATCTCACAAATCACCTTTACAACCTCAGAACTAATCTTGGATTTCTACAATCAATCTTAGAAAGGCCTAAAAACAACATAAGAGCCATAGAATTGGTCTTAAAACTTCTGAGAATGAACCCAAGAAGTCCGGATTTTTACAAGGAATCTTAGAACACTGTAAGAAACAATAGAATATTTTAATCTTCACCTGGGAACGAATCTTAGAACCATCTCAGAATCAACTGCTGAACCCTAGAATGATGAAATTAATATCGGAACACTGGATAAAAACAACAACAACATAGAATCAAATTAGAATTCTAATACAATCAGAATTTTACCTAAAGTAGACGTCACTTCCAGTCAAGAATCAAAACTATACTACAAATCAGTCTTAGAATCTTACAACCTCAGAACCAATCTTGGATTTCTACAATCAATCTTAGAAGGGCCTAAAAACAACATAAGAGCCATAGAATTGGTCTTATTACTATTATGTATTATTATTAAAACTTCTGAGAATGAACCCAAGAAGTCTGAATTTTACAAGGAATCTTAGAACACTATAAGAAACAATAGAATATTTGAATCTTAACCTGGGAACGAATCTTAGAACCATCTCAGAATCAACTGCTGAACACTAGAATGATGAAATTAATATCGGAACACTGGATAAAAACAACAACAACATAGAATCAAATTAGAATTCTAATACAATCAGAATTTTACCAAAATTAGACTTTTTCACTTCCAGTCAAGAATCAAAACTATACTACAAATCAGTCTTAGAATCTAGAATCAAACTTTTCATTTCCTTAGAACTACCAAATTAATCTTGAAATTATCTTAAAATATTAGACCTTTATCATTTTCTTTCTAGGATCATCTTGGAATCAAACAGAAAACCTTAAAACCAAACTTCATAATCAAGAATACAATACCTTGCAATCCTCATCAAAACCTCAGAGAAGGAATGGTAGAAGATTAGAACGAATCCTTACAATGTCTCACAGTTCGTTTTGTTCTGATCTGCAGCTCGGCTTATCTATAAATCAAAGCATGTGCTAAAGATATCACTCTTTTTATATTTAAACATCTCTAGCTGCTGCTGTGCATGAGTCCTCCATAATCCACAACTTCCCTTTCTTGAATTAATATAATAATACATGAAAGCACACTGTACGATGAACAAAACAGCTGCAGCATCATCACACGTGACACCTGCCCAGGTAACATGATGCGTCCAGGATGCCGGGAAAGGGATCATTTACACATGCAACTAAATGTTTAGGGTTCGAACACAGTGCATATTTAGAAAACATCATTGTTGCATTCATCACTTAATACATTTTGACTATCTTCTAGAACTATTTTAATGTTAATGACATTTAAAAAGTATACTTTTCATGCACTCCGATTATTTGTGAGGATATACTTGATCACTTTTTTCAAAATAAGAAATAAAATTAAGCAATGTTCTTTATGAAAAAAAAAATTTAAGTCCAAAAAAGTATTTTTAATGATTTAATGATAACTGATTTTTAATGACGCAGTTATGAAGGTCTGAAGCAGTGCTCTATTTTTTGTTTTTATTGTCACATGACAACAAAATGGCTTCCTGAACATTGATTACCCCACACAAATTTTGTTCTTATTAAATACTAATAATATTTTAAAACAAAATTGCTTCTTTTTAAAGAAATTATAATACAATTTTGTAACCCAATAACCTTTTTTCTATTTTTTTCTCCCCCAGTTTCACCACAAAAACATTTTTTACTAAGTCAAGAACAACATCAAAATGATTTAAAAATTAATTAATAACAGTTTTTACAGAAGGGTCTCATTTTAAAACACGTCGAATAAAACAGATGCATAATCCGCGTCGTTGGAAAAAACGAGATGTCTAAACAACAGAAGCCACCCAAAGCAATGTCAACAAAAACAATGGCGGACACGGCTGGGCATCACACACACACACACACACACACACACACACACGGTTGTGACAGCAATTAACATGATAAAATGCAATAACCACAATGAAGCAGCGGCTTTTGTGTCACATTGAGCTGCTGTTATATAATCCATCACCATCATAATAAACTGACAGCGTGCCAAGAATATGAACATTAATGAATGTTTGTTCAAAAACACGGCAGTGATAACAATACAAACACACATGTATTTAGACCAGAGGATGTGAATTGTGCGCTCTCTTGATTTATATTCGCCCGAAATGCGTAAAATGGTGGACGCGCGTCAATAATACCACGCAGGATGTGATTTAAACGATGTAAATCTCTATCAAAATATGTGTAAATAAGCGCTTGTTGTGTCCAGCAGCATCACAGGCCAGGCCGAGGAGCATCATCCCCACCCGGCGGCCAGTGATGCTCCAGCGATGCTCGGCCTGCCCCGTGATGCTGCTCGCTGATGGAGGAAACATAAACAACGCGAAGCACGCAGCGCGTTACCTGGCAGACGCTCCGCCAGATGGTGGGATCGGTTCCACGCCAGCCCGGTGTGAGACAAACCCAAACCCGCACGCTGCTGCTGCTGCTGCTGCTGCTGCCGCCGCCGGTCGGTCATGAGGAGCACGGAGGCACGCGCGCCCGTGATGTGGCCATCATCTCCGTTACCCCGGTGAACCGAATGACCCTGGATGAATGATGGCGTAACCCGATGCAGAAAGCGCGGTGGCGGCGCACCCCGTCTCCAGCACGCGAATCTCCCGAAGCCTACTACGGCGAAGACCCGCTGCTTAACTTTAATGAGGCAAGCGTCGCCATTGGACGGTCAGCGGGAGACGTCAGAGAGAGCTCATTAATATTCATAAGATAAACCTTCTGTCTGGGAAGATTACAACAACAACAAAAAACTCAGAAAGAGCTGGATAACATCCAGAATACATGCCTTTTATTATTAATGTTGTATGCACATTAACGTAAACAGCACCTGAATAACTGTTCAGAAACAGAAATAACTATAATAGTTTTAAAATCACCTTTAAAATTGTCCAAATGAAATTTGCAATTCATATTGCTAATCAAAAATGAAGTTTTGATATATTTACAGAAGGATATTTACAGGATATATTCACGGAACATGATCTTTACTTTAAATTCTAATGAGTTTGGCATAAAATAAAAACATTATAATTTTGACCCAAACAATGTTTTTTTGTTTGTTTAATTTTTGGACTATTGCTTCAAATATACCTGTGCTACTTATAACTGGTCTTGTGCTCCAGTTACACATATAATGAAAAATATATAATAAAAAAATATTTAATATTGAATTAGAAATATTATATAAATATAAATTAAATACAAAATGATGCTGCACAATCTAATATAAAATGTATTTGATGTACAACATCAGCGAGAACTGAATAACATCCAGAGTACATCTCTTTCTGTTGGCAAAGTTTAGTATACATAAAAACAAGTACAGCGATTATAAATCATTATTTCTCATTTTGAAATCAGAAGTTAAATAATACCTAAAAACTATTAATAATCTGATAAACAAGAAAGTTGTTAAGTGTATTAATGTATATAAACATTTCCATATTTTTAGATAAATGTTTTATTTTATTTTTTACATTTGATTGTCATTTTGTATCTTTCTTTCCTTGTCTTCACCCCCTGGCTAATGTAAAATGTTGAATGTGAATAATTCAATAAAAAAACAATGTATTTATATTATTAATGTTGTATGCACATTAACATTAACTATAGAGAACCGAGAAAGAGAACTGTCCGTTTCAGAAACAGACCATTTACTATATATATAAATAATGAATAAAAGTTAATATAAATGGGTATAATATTGTTACATAAATATTATAAGTACAAAATAAATAACAAATAATCCTTCACAATCTAATAGAAAAACATAAAAAATGTTTGGAGACAGAAACACAAAATTTTTCATGTACAAGTATGCCTAATAATATTAATAATTGTATAATATACACTTTTTCTTTTTTGTTACCCATGAATATAAGCATTTATCGCTGTAATGCTTTTATATATATATATTTTTTTATCCCATTGAGGGCTTCCAAACAACTTCTTTCGGAGCTAATTAATATTCATAAACTAAGCTTTGCCATTGGGAGGTCGGCGAGTAATGTTCAGCCTGCGCTTATTAATATGAATGAGCTGGACCTTGGCAATAGTAGGATCCGTAATTCGGTCTCCAGCCATTCAGCCGCTGCCAGTGGGACGGAGGAGGAACCCTCTCGACGTCACACCGGGACCCGTTACCGGACCCACCCCCCCCCCCCCCGTACTCCTCCTCTTCCTGGCTTTGTCACTCGCCAGGCTTTTGTTGGTACTCTACAAATGAATGATACATGCTTTATGGACCTCCCACCGACCGAGAAGAGGCCCCACATTCACACACAGCACCAGACATCACTTATTATGCATCAAATGATAATAAAAGCACCAGCTGCAGTGTTACCCCACCTCTATCCCGGGACAGATTGAGCATTCGGGGCCCTTTGTCTTATTTAATGAATGCAGAAATGCTATACACAAAACAAAGGGCAGGAGAATAATACTAGGCTACTAGTAAAACTCAAACTACTCTTTTAACATCAACCTCTAGTTTATCAAAGTCTCAAACTTGGGGAATAATTATTTTCATAAACGTATTCCATGCATCTTTTGACTAGACTACACGTGGAGTGCATAGTTTATGAGGACTTCACATATAAAGTTACAGGATGCCTCCCTCTAGTGTTCAAAACATAACACTAACGATTCATAATAAAACGTCACAAATACACGTTTTAATAAACACATTATATTAAAATATATATAAAAATTACACCACATTGTTATTATTATTATTATTTGTAAGTAATTACAATATATATTAATTTATAAGAATTATGAATAAATATCTAAAGTATAGAATTTATCAAATAAAATTATAATATTAAAATATTAATATTTTTATTTAAAAGTAATACACTTAAATTTATTAATACATTTATATTTAAATATATTATTATAATTATTTTTTTATTATATTTATTTGTAATTATTATTTCATATAAAAACGAAAACACATTGTTTTAGTTCCATGTATTAGCAATGGCACAATAAAAATGATAAATTAATAAAATAATATAGAGTTTTACACACACATATATATAAGTATATGCAAAAGTGCTATTATAGTATTCAGTTTTCAAAGGTTAATAAAACTGAATGAATCAGACGGCTTCTAAACTGCAGAGTTTCTAGAGACTTTAGAGAGGACTGTTAGACTAAACACAGCAGATACTGATTGATGAACAATCCCGTGTCAGTATCAGTGTCTCTGTGTCAGATGTCTGTAACTCAAGCCCTCTCACGAGGACACACGCTGACTGCCAAACATGCAAAGTGCATGCATCTACTCACTGACTGAAAACAAGCAGGTAAGACGCCTTGAGTTTGTCTTTCAAAGCAGGTTTCACTTTGTTTTCATACGAAGAGTTTGCATTTGAATGTGAGATTTGGTTGTGACCTGTAAACATGATCCTCAGCCGTGACTCTCTCAGCAGCGAGACACAAGGACGAGTGATGAGCATCACAGAATGAATATGAAACCAAAAACACTTGATGGAGATCTATGCATTATTCTGCATATGTTCATCATCGTACTTCAATGTTTTCCTGTTGAAAAAGAAACAACAGTTTGAGGTTTATCTGCTGTACTTGGTCTTCCAGCCTAATAACCCAAACCCGTCTAAATCAGGTTGATAGACAAGCAAACCAGCGTAAGCTTGTTTAAAATGCAATGCTCACTATATATTTATGTGCATTTGCTATTAATGAGCATGTAAGGAAACCTAATGAATTGTACTGGTGTTGCTATGCAAGGGTTCGGTGCAGGATGGCCGGGTCAGGAGTTGCTCTGAGGTTACACGAATTTAAGGACAGTCAGGACACCAAAAAACATTCAGCACATGTGTAAGTCTAAAGGTTTTTGATATTGATATTTCAAAATAAGCTTTAAGTTCCAGATGTGGATGTCGAATTAATAAAGTGTGTAAATTAAGGAATTTAATTTGCAACCGGACTAATTTAACTTAAAATGTTAACATCGTGTAATGTATGTTTCAGACTAAATCTGGCCAGTTTGATCTGGTTTACTGCTTTAATACTGATTTGATGCAGGTTAGCATGTTTTACTGTGTGCATGATGTTTGTTTGATGTGTTTACTGTGTTTCTCCAGTGCTCACCGGCAGGGCCGAGATGTTTTTGGACTGTATCCCGGTCAGATCGCAAGAGTGCATCCCGTCAGCTCACATCTGGACAGGTGAGAGAGACACATACATAATTACATAAACCTACTGGGATTAAAAAAGACAGATGCATCCTATCATCTTTTAATATTTTAATGAATTAACATGTTTGCATTTTCTCAAACTATCTGACAAAATTTGTTAATGTGTATTCTGAAGTATTCACACTAGTTTGTGTTGTCAGTAAATCTCAAATACAGCCTATATCAGATGTCTCAGATTGAGACCCATGGTCTATACCCAGTGCCAGCACTAATTTGACTTACTGCAGTTCACTCTACGGCCAGCAGGGGATACTTACGCTACATGCAATATATTTTTGTAGGCTAAAACATTGAAGCATAATTTTTAGCACTTCTGGTTCCAACATCCTGAAGTCAATCGGTTTTTTGAATGTTTTTTTTTAGTAAGGCATAAAATAATGCCTGTGGTGAACACAAGCTCAAGATATTGTGATGTTTTATTCTAGATTTTAAAAAGATGATTGCTATCAAGTGGCTAAATGGGACTACAGAGGTTGTCAGAGACACTAAACACCAAACAGAAAAACTAATCTACACACTTGACGCTTTCACAGCCTCATTGTGTTTTTTTCAAACTCTTACATTTTCCAGGGAAAATGTTTTTATATAAAGACTGAAAGATTGTCAGAAGCTTAAGAAGTGGTGATTTTGAAGTCATGTGACTGAGGCATTTATAGCCCACATTTATCTTTTTACTGACATATGTATTTATGCTTCAGAATCAAAGTTGATTATCACGATGAACAAAATTTGTAAGAATCATACACTTCCATTGGCCACAGAGCTTATTCTTTGCAATAATCCAAAAGCCAATCTAAAGATCCTTCTGGGTTTTTGTCGAGGGAATCAGGTGACACTAATGTACTGGCCTACATAAAAATGCAATCCCTTCATGCTCATGATCATATGATAATATCTGGAGCATAATGTAATTTAGCCGGATGACCTTATGCACTGAACTAAATTATAAACACAACACTTTTGTGACTGATTAGACAGCATGATTATTGCACAGGTGTGCCTTAGGCTGGCCACAATAAAAGACCACTCTAAAATGTGCTCTAAAATGTTCTCACTAACACAGATTTAGACAGATTTGTGAACAATATTTGAGAGAAATAGGCCTTTTGTGTTCATAGAAGAAGTCTTAGATCTTTGAGTTCAGATCATGAAAAATGGGGACAAAAACAAAAGTGTTGCGTTTATAATTTTGTTCAGTGTAGTTAAGGGCAATAGGGAAAACAAAAAAATGTACTCCAAATTTTTACCAATCTCAACAGATTTCTGATTTCTCCTCAGATCAACGGCGAAGACTCCGGACACGCAACATTATGAATCTAGAGCGGTTAAGAAATATCAGAGAAGAAACTTCGATCTGTTGACCCTTCAGGCCTCACTTCAGTCCCATCCCAGAGAAACACACACATCAAACACACCGAACGGACAGTCTCTAGGTCAGTTAGAGAAGATTACCCTGGTATCTTTCTCTGTTTTACCGGCCTTCAATGACTGCAGTACATGTAAAGCTCTCTATATTTGTAGAGGAATTCTTTAAAATCTTACATTCAGAGTCACTAACAGAAGATTAAGATGAAATCCCTTCCATTCACGTTTGGCAACACTCATTCTTACTAAAGATCCCGTCTCTTAAGCTCTTAAACTTAGTCTCACGCCCTGGATGGTGTTGTTGGAAGGCTTATTTCTTCATTAATTATGTCCCTGCCACCTTACAAATGCATGTTTTGCAATTATAAAGGTTACATGTAGATGTAAACCAGTGGCGGCTGCTGGTCTTTCAAAGAGGGGAAGCTCATTTTTGGCCAACATCATAAAAATTTACCATTTATTTATACCTAAATTCTGCCCAACATTCCTTTTCAAGAAAATTTTCTAGCCTACTGTATGTATGAATGAATGAATGAATGAACAAACGATCTAAAAAAAGATATTAAACTCGAAATATGGGAATTAGGTTGAACTGAAACAAGGAATCTGGGTGAAATGTATGATGAAAATTGGCTAGCAATTTCACCAAGCAAATACCAAGAAATAGGTTTGCAGCAGTTTGTCTTTCGACTACACTTCCGCGATGGGACTGAGCTCGAATAGCTTCAGTGTCAGTGACTTTTATAGTACAAAATCGCTGTCAATCAAAAGGAGATGCAGTCTTTCGACAGGCCCTCCAATCATCACGCAGACGCTCGGAGTCCGGGCCAGCCCACTCCTCCATTCATCCCAGAGACGCTGAGCGTCCGTGGGCGGGACATAATCGCAGCATTATCCAATGACCGTCTTGTTTCTAAGCGCTGAAAAAAACTGTTTAAAGCAGCCCCATTGAAGTCAATGGACGCTGGGCTTCAACAGAGTAATGCACTGTACGCTACGGGAATGAATGAGAAGGAAATCGAGTCAGCCGACCTAAGTAGCTGATTCTGAACGAAATTGTTTTCGTTCGAGATGAACGTGTTTAACGCATTTTTAGTCAATAAAATGTTAACATAATAGTACATATATTTGACCATTCATTTTTTGACAATTATAGGGGAAGCTGAGCTTCCCTTGCAGTCTTAAAGAAATCGCGTCTGATGTAAACACAACCTGGGCAATTGTAGACTAGTCCTTC
This sequence comes from Oxygymnocypris stewartii, assembly GCA_003573665.1. Lineage (NCBI taxonomy): Eukaryota > Metazoa > Chordata > Actinopteri > Cypriniformes > Cyprinidae > Oxygymnocypris > Oxygymnocypris stewartii. Next base: position 58,110 of record QVTF01005477.1, read on the forward strand.
ATATATTGTTGGGATGGTCTTGATCTGTAAGTGGAGAAACATAGTGTGTGTGTGTGTGTGTGTGTGTGTGTGTATAGAACCTAAATGTAAGTGTAATGAACCTAAATGTGTCCCTTGAGCATTTTTAATGGAAATTAATTTTTCAGATTTTCTTATCAGAATTAAAAAAAAATATGTATATTGGACTGAAAACAGCAGTGAATATTCTGTCTTTATAAACACACACTGTCACTAGGATGTAGGCCTATGTTTAAATCTCACACAATACTAATGAATTACCATTGTACCACTCATCTGACACATTCATGGTTCGGTTACATGATAAGTAGCTTATAAAGCATGCAATGACTTCATCACTATCAACACAATCCCTCATTCATATCATTACGTCACGAGTGACGAGCTCACAAGCATTACCGGTTTATGATGTACAGATTTTTATCGGTAGGCTAAGAGTAAATATAAAGATTATTATACACCAACTGTAACTAACGACTATATACACCAAAACGAACGATAACTTTCGTTCCCTATCGAAAGGTAACTCCCGAGTAGGCTGATCTACTCCCAAAGAAAGTCACCAATACCATTTTAGAGGCTAGAGCTCCGTCCGCACGGCGTCTCCATGCCCTTAAGTGGTCAGTCTTTAGCGACAGATGTTCAGCACGGAATCAGGATCCGATCTTATGAGACGTGTCCCACCTGCTTATTTTTCTGGACAAGGGGAGCACCCCTTCCACGCTCAATGTCTATATGGCAGCCATCGCGGCGAATCATTCTCCCCAGGCTGGCCGGACTATTAGCAGAAATTAGTGGGTTGTTAAGTTCCTTAGAGGCACTCGGTGGTTGAATCCTCCTCGCCCTAAGACTGTACCGACCTGGGACTTATCTATAGTCTTCGGGCCCTCCCAAAAAGCTGGCTTAAGAGTCATGACGCTCTAAACCGCTCTGCTTTTGACCCTAGCGTCTGTCAAGCGAGTGGGGGACTTGCAAGCTCTGTCTGTCAGTGCTTCCTGTCTTGAGTTCTGACTCAACGACTGTACGGTCGTTCTTCGGCCGCGCAGCGGCTATGTACCGAAGGTGCTCACAACTCCGTTCAGAGCCCATGTTATCTCCCTTCTAGCGCTGCCGAAATGGACGGTGAACAGGGCCTAACTTGCCATGCCCAGTCCGGGCAATGCGAGTGTATTTTCAGCGTTCATTAGTCACTAAGGCAGTCCGAACAGCTCTTTGTGTGCTTTGGAGGCCGATCTAAGGGGCTGCCGTTCACAAAGCAAAGGCTATCTCACTGGATAGTAGAGGCTATAGCCCTAGCCTATGCCTTAGCGGCCGGCTGGTTGTCGCTGTCGACCTTTATCAGATTCTACAGTTTGGACGTCCCTACCCTGCAGGCATGAGTGCTATCTGCTTAATGCTACTTTTCTCCCTTTGGGTGGGTAAGGCTTAAGCAGACCCCTCTACGGGTCTCTTTATAGCTTGGACTCATGAGGCCCACTCTGAGCGTGCCTGAACTGAGCTCGCGGAGCAGGATCAGGTCTGTTTCTGCTTATAGTACGGCGCTACTGGATGCATTCCCCATAAGCAGTCGTCAATGAAAATGACGACGCAACAAGAGTTACCTTTCGATTGGGAATGCTCCTTATCCTGAGATAAGGGAACGAGCGTTGTATAACTGTGCGTGCTATAGCTGCACGCAAATCGATGGCTGTCGATTCAGTCATTGATTCTGATGAAATGGCGCTCTGGCCCGCTTATGTAGCAAGCCAGGCCCCCCCTTGGCGGGCTCAAGAGCCATTGGTTTGTGTAGTATACAAAGGTTAACCAATCTGGCTTCAGTACCGGAGTAAACAGGATTTTCCCCATAAGCATTTCCCATTTTCCCTTTATCTCAGGGAAACGAGGTTACATGAGTAACCAGAGCGCTTGTTCAAATCGCGCAAGTCTTTTACGTTCTGTGAATAACTCGAGTGGATCTGATTGGCTGTCAATGTTTATGTAATTTAAATATAGGAAGAAGCGTTCTGAAAAAGATTTCAGCATTATCGTTCCTCTGCGCTGTTGTTGTGTCGGTGCAGAGCCTATTCTCTTAGAGTTTCTTAGAGTTAGAGACCAATCAAAACTGTATGTTAGTTATTCATATAGTTCATAGATATCAATCCTCATCTTTTTCATCTGAACCAAATGTTTTCAGTTTCATCAGAAAATGTGAGTGGTATTTGCATATGTCCAAATCCGAATATTATTTGTGTAGGTTTGCATACAAGAAAGAAGGATTTTGAAGAATGTCAATTTGACAGGGTTACTTGACTAAAGACTATAAAGTTAGCTGAAAAAAGATTTTATATTATGTTCCAGTTAGTTGCTGAAATTGTAATTTAGTTTGATTCCACTAGAATAACTAAAATAAAAATTAATACAAACTACAGACATTTAAACAAATAAAAATGACAAAATGTACTAAATAAATTTAGAAAACTGAAAATAGCCAACACAACACAAACTAATAGTATATCAAAAATAACACGGATTTGAAAGCCATGTAATTGCTTGAATTTCTTTATTTGAAAATGAGTCATGAGTTGGTTTTGAGTTTTCTTTGGCCTGTTGTCTTCTGAAAAAAAAAGTCATTTAGATTTTTTTCAGAATTTGAACAATCTGTAGACAGTTTTATTGGAAACTTGATGATAAAACATGATGGTGGTGATATTTTTATTATAGAGTGAAATATACAAATAATGTGTTTTCAGATACCTTGGCGGTGGTTTTGTGCTTGAATGCAGCAGATCATGAAATGCACATGCCACAAAATCACTGTACCTTGAAGAGATGACAACATAACAAAACACTGTGAAACATGAGGATTTAAAACGGACCATCTGTTGCAGCATGGGACTTTATAGTAATATTCTGTGCTGTTTTTACACAGGAGCTGATTTCCAGAAGTTCACACAGAGCTCACATCCAGAGCCGCTGGAGCAGCAGCAGAGATGAGATGAAGCTCCTAATAAATAGCAATCAAAACCTTTCGATTGAGGTGAAATGTAATCGCACGATGACACAGATCTGTCATGTAAAACATGCATTTGAAAGTATTCTCCACTGGCACACAACCAAGAAAGACACTTGTCATGCACGTCTGTAATGATTAGCTTTAAAGCAGTACTCTGTGTGAAACCTCAAGTACAAATGTCAGTGAGTTTCGCGTGAATGGCTTTGTAAAGATTTGTGTGATTACATTAAGCTGACTGATCTGTGCAGTTGTGTTGGTTTAGATTTACCTCAAAGTACAACAATAGAATAGCATCATACATCGGTTAAATACAGTAGCTATGTAAATGTTTAAATATCCCAATGCTATTCATTTGATGATCAAACAAATGAGTAACTAACAAGTGAGCAGTGATCCCCACCTGCCTTTCAAACTTGATTTGACAAAGGCCATAGTGTGGGCGACATATCTAATCATATTTAACTATTAGATATAGTTAATCTCAGCCGTGCTGAGTCATGTAGAGTCATGCTGACTTGTGTTCACTTCAGAAATAACTCTTCAGACCCGTCTTCACTTCCTGCAAACTGATACCTCGCTTTAGAGACACAGAACAATTCAAGTTTTCATTATTGGACTGTGGTTAAATGGATTGTGTCTGATATTCAATACTCATAACACACGATCATGTTCCTCGACTGCCCGGTTCATTGTTTGTCCTCTCACCAGAGTTTTCATGGTGCAATAAGGGTGTGTTTGTGTGATACTGAATCTGAATAGAAGTAGAATTGTATTTAATAATCCAGAAATTAAGCAGATGCTTTTATCCAAAGCGACTTACAAATGAAGACAATGGAAGCAATCAAAACCAACAAAAGAGCAATTAAGATATTTAATTACAGATCCAACTGAACGTAAAAGTATTTGGGCGCTTAAGACACACTTACAAATGTCATTAAATCAGAAACCATTTATTTCAGTCGAGGTTTTAAATGTTTTGGTTTTATAACCCATAACTATAAATAACAACATAAAAAAACCTTAACTAAAATATTTATTAAAAAGCTTAAACTTTTTATACTTCAGCTGCAAAAGCAACATTTCTCATATTTTTAGATTAACTCCATGCAATAAAAAACTAAAAGTAAAAAAGATTAATGGAAACTATAGACATATTATCAAATAAAAATATTAAAAATAAAACTTTACCTTAAATTAAAATGAAACGTGCTCATTTGTTATCATTCGTAAAGGACCTCAAGCTGGTTAAAAATAACAGAAAGTGGCTTAGTTTGATATTTTGCATCTAATGTGATGAAGTGAAGCGTCTAATTACAATTTTGAACCATATGTATGAGTTTAAAATACTTAAAATGTGAATTTGAAGGAATAGTTTTGCAGAACTAAGCAAAGCTCGAAAGCCTTTCGTAGAAATGCATCCTAGTATCGTTTAGTTGAATAGCGTGAAATACTTGAAATAATATAGCTCAGTAACAACATAACATACGTCTGTTTGGTTATTAATTACTGCCGAAACTGTTTGTCAGTCCGGCTAAAATGACGTAACAGGAATCCAACCACAGGTGTGCAATACCAGTCCACCCACTATACAAGCAGCACACGGTCTGGACTTTCCCCATTCATCATCAGTGCAGCACATATTAATGAATACATTTGAAACAAAATGAATGTATCATCATGAAAGTCTTTTACAGTTCATATGCATCAGTATTTTCACTACCAGTCAGAAGTTTAAAATAATTAAGATTTTTTTTTTAAGTAGTGAAAAAATATATATTTTGCTCACTGAGGCTACCTTAATTTTACTGTAAAAAAACTCAATAATATTTCGTAAGATAAATGTCTTTACTTTCAATTTTCCTGAATAAAAGTGTTATTTATAATTTTTTAAAGCAGAAGTAATTTTTTGTGAATATATTTACTATTAATGTTAGCAATATTTTAACTATATTTGATATCTAAACATTTGTATTTTTTCTAGTGGTGGGCCGTTATCGGCGTTAACGTGCTGCGTTAACGCGAGACTCTTATCGGGCGATAAAAAAAATATCGCCGTTAATCTATTCTCAAAGTTGGGTTGGGAGCTGGGTCTATACTACGCAAGCTATGATGACTTTCACCCTGATATTTTAGCGCGGATGTATACCTAGCCGAATTGCACTGTAGGGGGCGAGAACGAGTCTTCGAACTAGAGGCTCGCAGTCCGTGATGGACAGATTGTTAACGGCTGGTCTATGTGGTAATACAATCGGGCAGGACATCCAAACGCTCACCTATCATTCATCAACCTCAAATATGGCTTTTCATCTGAAAGATGTATGTAGTAGCAACTTTACATGGCCGCTCAATATGATGTTAACCTAGAGAAATGTGCGCTATTGAAGTGTTTGTGTGGAAGCGCGTTTGCTGCAGGACAGGCTCCGGTGCGCTCACTTGCTCTTAAAATCTCCGTCATTCTTGGTCATACAGATAAAAGTAGCCTAATACATCTTTCGAATCTGTAAAGACTCTACGTTTATTTGTGTACACTCAGAACAACAACGAAACGTTGCGCTTTTAAGCAAACAGGAAGCGCTTTAGGTCTCATGTGAACTTGAGCGAGAAACTTCGAAAATCCGTCTTTGAAAAATATATCTATAGAGAGTGAAATGTCTAAAAAATAAAAATAGAAGACGTGTGTGTTAGCATGGATGATTTACATGAAATTTAATCTGTGCAACACTGTGCATAAGATGGCTTTCAGTTCAATATAATAACAAAAACGACATTTTGGGTTTTTATTCAACTAATAAGGTGGGCACGCTGTGATCTGTACTATATTTTTACTGTAATTGACAGTTATAAAAAAAAAAAAAAAAAAACAACAACACGGGAGTGGGAGGGAATGGGAGTCATTCTTCCGGGAGTGGAACGGGATTTTCCTCCAGTTTTTTCGTGGGATTGGGACGGGAAGAGATTAAAGTTTGTGATGCATTTTGGAAACAGGAGATGAGCCCCTGGTCTAATGCGCCACCTGGCTTGAGAAACCCGTTCTCAAAGACTTACTTTTAGTCATTATTTGGGTAGCACACATATTCTGAATGCCTTCGGCAGAATTCAAATGAGCCATTTTAATCTAGATTAATTCCAAAATTAATCTAGATTAATCTAGATTAAAAAAATTAATCTATGCCCACCTCTAATTTTTTCTAATATAATATTAAAGTATCTCGTTGCTAACTTCAAAATGAACTGGAGTCAATTGTGAGTTTATCACAATAAAAATTCAATTCCATTCAGAAGGTAATTTATTAAATACATTTTGTGCACCTGTGTTTACTGTGACGTCAACATGTTAAAATAATAATAATCTACACAGCAATAAGCTTTGCAAGATGTAAAGCTTGTTTCACAAGATGGTGTTTAGTGTCTGCACATGATTTGTGTGGACGAGTTTCATCCTAATGCATTGCTGTAATACACGTGATGGTTCGTTTGCTGGTAAACGGGGCTCTACTGATCCCAAAACACAGCTGACATGATCAGATCTCAGATGTCTACCTCTTGTATTTCACTCTTGAGATGTATTTGAATAATAAACCTGGAAAAGTTATCAAAATAGCTACAATTGTGCGGATCTCTGCTTCTACCTCAGACTACAAATAAAACAATATTCATAAAAGATTTGCTTGTATAAGCCTGTAAACTGCACAGACATTAATAAATCAGTTTTTGTGAGAGTGAATGGTAGAAAACCTTTCTTGAATGAATATTTCCAGTGAAGACCACAGACGAATCTGGTCAGTAAACCAATGACTACCAAGCAAACGTCACACAGCTGCAGATTCCTCTTTACACAGATGCATGGATGCATACCATCCATAAACAAAAATAAAACATATTTTGAATAGTATATCAATAAACTGTTATTTGAAAATAAATAAATGAATGAAAAAATTGTGATGTCTACTTATTTATATATTTATAAATAAAGCAATCAAATGTTTGCATTGAAATGTGTTAGTTAAAGCCATTATTCTTCTTTTTTGTTGCATTGATATTCTACCCATCACATTTAATCCTGAAACATTTTGAATTTTATTGCACAAAACATGTTAAACTTGACAAATTGCATGTTTTTTCATGTAATAACAGCACAACAAACTTTATTGATAATAATAATAATAATAATACACTGGTGTTACACTGACAGCTGTACTTTTGACATCAGTAATAAATAAATACAATAAAAGATCTTTGAGTTCTTAAAGGGGTAGTTCACCCAAAAATGGCAATTCAGTCATTAATTACTCACCCTCATGTCGTTCCAAACCCGTAAGACCTTCGTTGATCTTCAGAACACAAATTAAGATATTTGAGAGCTCTCTGACCCTCCATAGACAGCAATGTTATTACCACGATCAGCACACAGAAACATAACAAAGAGATCAGTAAAATAATCCATGTGACATCAGGGGTTCAGTCGTAGCTGCGAGAATACGTTTTGTTTGCAAAGAAAACAAAAACAATGATTTTATTCAACAATTCGTCTCCTCCGCGTCAGCTCCATTTCGGAGAGTATCCACTGAACGCAAACGGCGTTCTCGTAGCTTCGAATAATTACGCTTGAACCACTGATGTCACGTGGATTATTTTAATCATGTCTTTGCTACGTTTCTGGACCTTGATTGTGGTAAATACATTGCTGTCTATAGAGGCTCAGAGATTTAATCAAAAATATATTCATTTGTGTTCTTCTCTTTAAGTTCAGTGGTAGCCTTTTGAAATAAAAATGTAAAACAATATATTAATAAATCATAATAATAAGTAAATGTTGAATTTATTTGCTGAGTCACTGAGTCTGGTTCCTCCACCAGGAAACTGGCACACAACAAAGATCTCATAATTACACGGTCACGGTTTAAAAATAGTTGAAATGGCGAGAGGAAAAAAGTGACGAAGCAAAACCTGACTCACCTGAGCGTCTCTGTAATCTTACATTACACCAGACACGCCGGATAAGGAGCTGTTTCAAAAGTAGGATGCAATGTACACAATCTGTCTTTGGAATTCGAGTCATGTGGTGGTTCTTCAACAGGTTTAGTAAGTTTGATGCGTGAGGTCATCACATCATATTCAGTATAAAATCCCCAACGCTCGTCCGTTCAGCACACAGCGGACGGTGCAACAAACACCAGCCAAAGCAAGACTGAAGACTATACCTACAGCTACGACAGTCTCTGGTAAAATCACTTTTCAACTCTTTTTATAAAATGCTTTACCAGTATTGCTCATTTATCTGCTACTTCATTATTTTATAACTGTGTCAAAACATGCAAGAATAATGAGCCATTTGGTTGCAGAAGACCTAATGCAAAGTGCTTACAATTGCATTACTAAAAGTCATGATGATAAAAAAAAGAAAACATGTTAGAAAACTGTCAGAAAATTTGCTTGTCACTGGGCTAATACCCTTAAAAAGGCATCTTTGTACGTTATCTGCCCATTAAATGTTCATAGTACCTTCAAATGGTAGTATGTATCCTTAAGGTGCCACTATGAACCTTTTAAGGGTACAAAGATGTCCCTACTGACAAGCACTTTTTCTGACAGTTTTCCAAGGCTAAAGTTTGAGTGGTCAAGACCAAGTATTAAACCAGTCACAAGCTAAAGGTACAATTCTTTGCACATTGTTTCCCCTGAGAACAAATCCAGAGATTTCTGGCTGCATTAGTGATTATGTTTCTTCATTGCAAGTATTGTATGAAGATTTGTTTACAGAGATAAACTGCAGATTAGGATGTTTCATTTGGATTTTTCCATCTCTGTGTTTAATCTCCAGAGAGAGAGATGAAGGTGGAGATGTTGGCCGTGTTGGCTTGGTTCTTCTGGTCTCCGGTGCGAGTGAGGGACGGATTCTCAGTAAATGTGAGCTGAAGTCCCAACTCGAGGCGGCCTGGGGGGAAATCAGGGAGGAAATGGGCCTGTAACTGTCACCAGTGGGCCTGGAAGTGTGACAAGGCCTGGAAACGTGACTGTATCTGGAAACCTGACTGTGCCTGGAAATTTGCCTACAACTGTGCCTGGAAATAGGGCCTACAGCTGTGTCTGGAAATATGCTTACAGCTGTGTCTGGAAATATGCCTACAACTGTGTCTGGAAATAATGCCTACAACTGTGTCTGGAAATAGGCCTACAACTGTGTCCTGGAAATAGGCCTACAACTGTGTCTGGAAATAGGCCTACAACTGTGTCTGGACATAGGCCTACAACTGTGCCTGGAACATACACTGCAAATTTGCTCATCGCCCAAGTAAGTGTTGCAAGGGCAAACATTGTCAGTTGACTACTAGTAATGATACAAATGTAAGCCAAGAGTGTTTCTGTCTTTCTTTCAGTCGTGTGTTCTGTGGAGCGTGTGTCGAGGTTTGACACCAGCCTGGTCACCACCATCCAAGTAGACTCCAGACCTCCAGTGAGACCACCAGTGATACCCCCTCTCAGACCACAACGACCCAATGAAAGACCAGGGGGAAGACCTGGTCGTCCCGGCGGAAGACCCGGTCGTCCCGGCGGAAGGGGAAAGAGATCCCATGTTGCGGCACTCAAACGGCCAGCTAAAGACAGTTCTGAGAGTTCCGAGAGTTCCGAGAGTTCCGAGAGTTCCGAGGAGAACGTCGCCTCAAGACTGTTCGGAATCTTCCAGCTGAGCGACCGCGTGGCCTGCGATTCCGGATCTGGCCAGAGTCTGAACATCTGCCGCATCAACTGCAGAGGTAAGTCTCGTGACTGGTTACAAAGTGATTTTAAACAGAATAGACTGAGCCCGGGAAAATGAGAAAACGTCATTTATAAGGTGGTGATTTCATTTAAACTCACTCATACAATGCAATTTGTTTGAAACGTTTGTAAAAACTAAACAAAAAACTAACTGTAGACAGATTGTACGAAGACGTACGAATGGGATTATGCAAATACATATTAGTTACATACAAATAATTACATATGTGTTGTTAATAACAATGAATGGAATATATTTATACAAGATTATCCTATTTAAATCAATGTGATAAACAAATTAGGTCAAAAGTAATATAAGAGTAATCAAAAAGTAGTCGGATTACATTTCCTAACGATTCAGTAATGTAATGATATAGTACTAACTATTATTGTAATGTAATGGGGAATCAGTAACAGACTACAAGGTGTAAGTAGTCTACCCAGCACTGGTTATATATTGCTGTGAGCTTGTGTTGATAGATTCCAATAACACAGTTTCAACACAATTTCAAAATGACAGTACGTCAAATTTCAGTTATATCTCGTATGGTTATGAAAGTAACTAAAAACTGAAAACATTCAACCCAATCTCGTGAGAAAGTGTAATAATCTTACAAAGTGTAAATTCCGTAGTAATTCATACAGTGTGATTGCCACACACACACACACACACACACACACACACACACACACACACACACACACACACACACACTATCACTCCCTCTCTCTCACACACACACACACACACACACACACACACACACACACACACACACACACAAAACAAAAATGAGGTAAAAAGAAAGCATGAAGCTCCACTTTAAAACCTTAAAAAAGACGATGAATGGCACTGTACAAAATAGCCACAAATTCAAGAAAATCATAAAAAAGTTATTCCAATATACACTATAGCACATCACATTGTTTCATCACAATTTTATAATCATAGTACATCAAATTTAAGTGACATCTAATTTTTTGCAACATAAATGTTCTCTTCTAAAGCTCTGATTGATGATGACATCAAGGATGACATCGCGTGCCTGAAGACCCTGCTGGACCCCGTAATAAATCCGTAAGTTGTCATCTTTAGTGCCGCTAATCACATGATCACCATCTACGCTCCCATTGGTAGTCACCACGTTCTGTCACAGCTCAGTTGCATGACTCTTTTGAGGTCAGATCACTTTTGTAGCACTGCTAATGACTCGTCATTTAGAATCTACTAAATGAATACACTGTATTTGTAAATGATCAAAAGTCTTCATTGTAAAACATTTTAAATATTACTAGAAGCAGCTAAACAAGTGTATTTTTCTCATAATAAACCAATATCAGTAAAACATATTCCTGATATACAAATATTCCTGTTCCTGTTTTCTTACAGCATGGTTGCGGGCTTCGCTTCTCCGCCCAATAACAAGTAAGTCAAACAATTAAAAGCTGGCATGAGTCAAGAGAAATTCTGGCTAGAAATATATTTATATTGTATTCAATACTAGAAAGGAAATATATTTTTCAAAGTGTACAAAATCTATTTTGGACAATACAAATAAAAAATGATGATGAAATAGAAGTAGCTAAAACTTATTGGAAATATATTTCTGTACATATATTTACATCAATGTTAGCAATACATGCAGCAATGAGCTTTGCAAGATGTAACCCTTTTTTTTTTACAAGATTGTGTTTATTTTGTCTTTTAGGCAACTTGTAATTCTCTCTGTGGACGAGTGCCTCAACGTCAATCCTGCGCAGTACTTTGCTGAGTGTCCCTGAAACATACAGCGTGTCTTCAGACATGATATTCTGTCAAGTGTCATCCCGGTGCATTATTGTAATAGACCTAACACGAACTGCTGATCACATTAATTAGTTCTCAGACCCTTGTATTTCACTCTTCTCAAAATAGCCTTGATTATGCTGCATGTACTATTGCATACCGCAGAATGCAAATAAAAAAATATACAAAAATACACTTGTCTAAGTCTGTCTACTCTTGACAATAAAAACATCGGAAAATCGGTGTTTGCATGAGTGAAAGGTAGAAGCGTGTTCATATATGTCTATCTATTATTACAAAGCAAGTGTCACCATCCAGAAAGGCAGGACTTAGTTGGTTTGCATGGTTTATTTAACTGTCGTAACTACACCATCTGTCTGTAAAAATAGCATCTTTCTCCATTAATAGCCATTCAAAAAGTAGCCATGCATTCTTATAAAATGATCTTTTACAACATTTAAACCACAAACGCTTTGTTTAGTAAATGTTTATTCATTTTTAGAGAGCTCAAACCATTTATTTTTGTGATGCTGCTGGTTTATGTCTGATTTGTCCTCCTTGTTAGTGCACCTGCCTTAACGCCCAATGAATCACAATAAACTCTGTTAAACCAAATCCATTGTGATATTATATCACATACGCAAATTAATGATACTAACCATGCTATCTGTTTGTACACAGTATGCTCTTAGCATTATTACATTTTTTGTATAAATATATTATGTATACATATAGAATATTAAAATGTTTTATTTAAAATATATTAAATAAAATATGAATTAAATAAACTGTGAGTACATATAATAAAACAACATTGTAAAATATGATGAATAATACTTGAAATTGTGCTTACAAACAATTGTTTGTTCTTTTATCAAATGTATTATTTGTCCTGTGCCCTTGGAAGTTCACATTTACATGTTGAAACAACAACACACAAAGGTCAAAGCAAGCATTTTCGAGCAAACCAAGTATTTGTGAGCTATTTGAATACACTCAAATGAGCCCTCGCAGTGAAGCTCAGAGATTTAGACCGAGATACTGGCCGAAACAGAGAACATGTCCAGTGAAAGTTTGTCAGATTGACCATGTAATGCATCTAAAGTACAACCCGGATTCCTGAAATGTTGGGACGTTTTTTTTATTTGAATAAAATGAAAACTAAGACTTTCAAATCACATGAGACCGTATTTAATTCACAATAGAACAAAGAGAACATGACAAATGTTTAAACCGAGAAATTTAAATTTTTATCCACTAAATTTGCTCATTTCAAACTTGATGCCTGCTACAGGTCTCAAAAGAGTTGGCACGGGAGCAACAAAGGGCTGCAAAAGCAAGATATTTTGAAAAGATTCAGCTGGGAGAACATCTAGCAAATAATTAAGTTAATTGACATCAGGTCTGTAACATAAAAAGGGATTTCTTAGAGAAGCAGAGTCTCTCAGAAGTAAAGATGGGCAGAGTCTCTTCAATCTGTGAAAGAGTGCGTAAAAAGATTGTGGAATACTTTAAAAACAACGTTCCACAACATAAAATTTCCAAATTAAACCTCATCATCTACGGTGCATAACATCATCAGAAGATTCAGAGAAACTGGATAATCTCTGTGTGTAAGGGACAAGGCTAAAGACCTGGTCTTCGGGCCCTCAGACGACACTGCATCACTCATCGGCATGATTCTGTCATTGACATTACTAAATGGGCTCAGGAATACTTCCAGAAACCACTGTCAGTAAACACAATCCACCGTGCCGTCTACAGATGCCAACTACAGCTCTATCATGCAGAAAGGAGGTCATATGTGAACATGGTCCAGAAGCGCTGTCATGTGCTGTGGGTCAAGGCTCATTTATAACGGACTGTTTCAAAGTGGAAAAGTGTTCAATGGTCAGACGAGTCCAAATTTGACATTCTTGTTGGAAATCATGAACGCAGTGTCCTCCGGGCTAAAGAGGAGGGAGAGCTTCCAGCGTGTCATCAGCGTTCAGTTCAAAAGAAAGCATCTGATGGTGTGGGGGGGGCATAAATGCATACGGTATGGGCAGCTTGCATGTTTTGGAAGGCACTATGAATGCTGAAAGGTATATAAAGGGTTTAGAGCAACATATACAGGAGCATGTGTCTATTTCAGGGAAGGCCTTGTGTATTTCAGCAGGACAATACAAAACCACACACTACAGCTATTACAACAGCAGGGCTTCGTAGTAGAAGAGTCCGGGTGCTGAATTGACCTGCCTGCAGTCCAGATCTGTCACCTACAGACAACATTTGACACATCATTAAACGAAAAATAAGACAACCACAAACTCTTCAGCACCTGAATATCAGGCAAGAATGGGAGCAAATTCGAACAACAAAACCCCATAAACTCATAACCTCGATGCCCAGACGTCTTCAAACTGTTTTGAAAAGAAGAGGAGATGCTACACCACGGTAAACATGCCCCCGTCCCAACTATTGTGAGACCTGTAGCAGGCATCACATTTAAAATGAGCTCATTTTGTGCATAAAATTGTTCAATTTCTCAGCTTAAATGTTTGTTATATTATCCATGTTCTATTGTGAATAAAATATTTGCTCATGTGATTTGAAAATCTTTTAGTTTTCATTTTTTTTCTAATTTTTATAAAGTGCCAATATTTCCGGAATTCGGGTTGTAAAATTTAAAGCTCAATCAATAAAAGCAAATGTAATCAAATTAAAGCTCTTAAATATAAAGGTGCTTCACTATGCCATATAATAACCTTTTTGTTTGAATGGTTGCATAAACAACCTTAAATATCTGAAGAACCTTTTTTTGTTTCACAAAAGCTTCTTTGTGGTGAAAGAAGGTTCTTCAGATTATAAAAGGAAAGGAAGAGATGGTTCTTTAAAGAACATTTGACTGAATGATTCTTTGTGGAACCAAAAATTGTCGCTTGAAGAACCTTTTATTTTTAATAGTGTATGACAATAAGCTTATCTCTCTTAAACAGAAAAGCTGTATACAAATGAAGTTTCCTGAGAACAAACTCTGGATCACAAAACTCATATGGTGTGACAGTGCAGAAGGACCATATTTGACTTGAATAGTTTTCATTGCATAATTCACAATTGCTAAATAATCCTTTAATTAAACCAATAGCATTGTCATGACTTCAGAGCCACCCAAACAAAACAGAGTAAAGTCTTGAGGCTTTAGAGAGTCACAGCAGTGAAGATGAGTGCGGCGTTCAGCTATTTGAATTGGAAATGCTGCTGTTTGTGGGTGTGTGAGAGTGTGTTGCAGAACGTCATAATCAAAAGACAAACAGAGCACAAAGACCCACGCATGAAAACATGAGCTTCACATCACTCCCCTCACAGCACTGGAGAAAAAGAGAGCAAATGAATAAACAAATACATAATACCAGGTGACAACCTGAGCCTCCTGGCCAGCATTTGTGATGTTTTCAGTCTGTTTCAGAGCAATGACATCATATCTCCTCGTGATGATGGGATGGACAACAGCTCAGTCGGACGTATATAAGATGCACCACAGCACAAATAACACTGAAGACTCTCCAACAAACAGCATCTCAACAGAACCTCTGGTAAGACGCATTACAATTCAGTTCTTCATAATATTTCATGTTTTTATGTTGTTGCCCAAATTAATCATTAGCAGTTCCCTGTTGGTCATTGTAAAAAAATAAAGCAATTTGTCTGACTGTAACTGACTTTGGTGTTCATTTAAATGGGTTTATTTAATTTGATTTATTATTTTATACATATTTGATTTATTTAAAAATATATTCTTATATTTATTATACAGGTGCTGGTCATATAATTAGAATATCATCAAAAAGTTGATTTATTTCACTAATTCCATTCAAAAAGTGAAACGTGTATAATGTATACATTCATTCCACACAGACTGATATATTTCAAGTGTTTATTTCTTTTAATTTTGATGATTATAGGTGACAACTAATGAAAACCCCAAATTCAGTATCTCAGAAAATTAGAATATTACTTAAGACCAATACAAAGAAAGGATTTTTAGAAATCTTGGCCAATTGAAAAGTATGAATATGAAAAGTATGATCATGTACAGCACTCAATACTTAGTTGGGACTCCTTTTGCCTGAATTACTGCAGCAATGCGGCGTGGCACGTGGCAATCTGTTATTCTTTTATCGGCTCTACATCAATATGTAATAAGAGTTCCCTGGATTACCTCACATGTAATCTTCAGGTTTCCAAATAGAGAGAGATGAAGAGCAAAAGCCCAGAGAAGATGTTGGCGGCGTTCGCTCTGGTTCTGCTGGTAGTCTGTGCGACTGAGGGACGGATTCTGAATAAATGTGAGCTGAAGGCCCAGCTGGATGCCGCTCAGTTACAGCAGATCACCGCCATGGAAGAGACAACAACCGTGAACAGTCTCATCGCCAGACGTGAGATATTGTCCTTCAGCTTCTCCCTTCAGGGGAGTTCAGCTTTATGTCAGATTATGTGACCCTCCCTCATCTATGTCTTTCTTCCTTCCTGAGGCAGTTGTCTGCAAGGCCAGCATCTCATCCTTCAACACCAGCTTTGTCAAGAACATCACGGCCCACAATAAGGAGATAAAGCCAGCACAGGCCCCACCTCAAGTTGCATCTCAAGTTCCACCTCAGGCTCCATCATCTGGAGCTCCACCTCAGGCTTCACCACGCAGAGGTCCACCTCAGGCTCCATCATCTGGAGCTCCACCTCAGGCTTCACCACGCAGAGGTCCACCTCAGGCTCCATCATCTGGAGCTCCACCTCAGGCTTCACCACGCAGAGGTCCACCTCAAACTCCATCATCTCGACTTCCCCCTCAGGTTCCAGCTGGAGCTCCACCCAAGGATGCACCCTCTGGCGCTCCACCTCAGGCTTCACCACGCAGAGGTCCACCTCAAACTCCATCATCTCGACTTCCCCCTCAGGTTCCAGCTGGAGCTCCACCCAAGGATGCACCCTCTGGAGCTCCACCTCAGGCTCCATCATCTGGAGCTCCACCTCAGGCTTCACCACGCAGAGGTCCACCTCAGGCTCCATCATCTGGAGCTCCACCTCAGGCTTCACCACGCAGAGGTCCACCTCAGGCTCCATCATCTGGAGCTCCACCTCAGGCTTCACCACGCAGAGGTCCACCTCAAACTCCATCATCTCGACTTCCCCCTCAGGTTCCAGCTGGAGCTCCACCCAAGGATGCACCCTCTGGCGCTCCACCTCAGGCTTCACCACGCAGAGGTCCACCTCAAACTCCATCATCTCGACTTCCCCCTCAGGTTCCAGCTGGAGCTCCACCCAAGGATGCACCCTCTGGAGCTCCACCTCAGGCTCCATCATCTGGAGCTCCACCTCAGGCTTCACCACGCAGAGGTCCACCTCAGGCTCCATCATCTGGAGCTCCACCTCAGGCTTCACCACGCAGAGGTCCACCTCAGGCTCCATCATCTCGAATTCCCCCTCAGGTTCCATCTGGAGCTCCACCCAAGGATGCACCCTCTGGCGCTCCACCTCAGGCTTCACCACGCAGAGGTCCACCTCAAACTCCATCATCTCGACTTCCCCCTCAGGTTCCAGCTGGAGCTCCACCCAAGGATGCACCCTCTGGCGCTCCACCTCAGGCTTCACCACGCAGAGGTCCACCTCAAACTCCATCATCTCGACTTCCCCCTCAGGTTCCAGCTGGAGCTCCACCCAAGGATGCACCCTCTGGAGCTCCAGCTCACGCTCCATCATCTCAACTTCCACCTCAGGTTCCAGCTGGAGCTCCACCCAAGGATGCACCCTCTGGAGCTCCACTTAAGCCCTACGCACAGGCTTCCACTGAAGAACCCCAGGGCTCCGGCAACGAGACACACTATCCACATCTAACCCCAGCCGCCAAAGTTGTCGGGCGCCTGTACGGTGTGTTTCAGCTCAGTGATCAGCTGGCCTGTGATTCCGGCATGATCCCATCACTCAACGTCTGCAACATCACCTGCTCTGGTGAGTGTTTTAGTTACTGCACTGTAAAAATTCAAAGAGCAAGCAATAACGTGAACGTTTGAAAACAAATACAAGAGCTTTGAATTCTCTTTCTTTTTTTGGAAACCAGCTTTGACTGACGATGACATCACCGATGACATCACCTGTCTGAAGACGCTGGCGAACTTCACGTAAGTACAACAAACTCATGCTTGCTTTAGTTAACAGTGTTGTTGTAATATGTGTCACTGGACCACAAAACTGAAGTCGCTGGGGTATATTTGTAGCAATAGCCAAAAATACACTGTATTGGTCTAAATTATTATAATTATTTTTTTGTCAAGGTCATTAGGACATTAAGTAAAGATCATGTTCCATTAATATATTTTTTAAATGTCTTCATTGTAAAAACATTGTTTATATGTAATATACATTGCTAAGAACATCATTTGAACAATTTTAAAGGTGATTTTCTCAAAATTTAGATTTTTTTGCTCCCTCAGATTCCAGATTTTCAAATAACTGTATGTCGGGCAAATATTGTCCTATCATAACAAACCATACATCAATGGAAAGATTATTTATTCAGATGTATAAATTTTAGTTTCAACATATTGACCCTTGTGACTGGTTTTGTGGTCCAGGGTCACATATATTAATTCAAAGGAGGATATGCTTTTTTATTTCAGACTTCATGATAATAAAAGTGTTCACACTTTCATAAGAAAGTCTGAAAACAATTACATAACAAAGTAGTACAAATATCTAATTTCTTAACAGGAAAGTGGAACACGAAGAGATCCCATTTGATGTTAAGAAGATGTAAGTTATTTTTCTATATATATATATATATATACATATGACATTTTTACAGTTGTATAGTTTATGGTTCTACAAAATCATAAATGTTAAATATTGAATTATATATTGAATTAAATACATATATATATATATATATATTATATACACACACACACACACATATATATATGCATACACGCACGCACGCACGCACGCATGCATGCACACACACACACACACACACACACACACACACACATATATATATGCATACACGCACGCACGCATGCATGCATACACACACACACATACACACACACACACACACACACACACACACACACACACACACACACACTTTTTTAAAGTGTTTTATTTTGTTTTTGTTTTTTCTACATGTGTCAAACACACAGTAATTATAATGTGCTAGAGTCCTGAGGAATAAAATCCGGTCTGAAAGTGTGACTGTCCTCTATGTGTTACAGTGTGGAGATGATGTTGGTGAAGGAGTGTCACTCTGTCGTTCCTCAGAACTACTTTGCTGAATGTGTTTAAAAAAGATTCAGAAGAAGCTTTTCTTCAAAAGAAGCAGACTCACTCAGCTTCCTCCTGCTGCATTACACACACACACACACACACACACACACACCGCACACCGCACACACGCGCACGCGCACGCACACGCACACCACACACACAACCACACACACACACAACCACACACACACACACGCACACACACAACCACACACACCACACACACACACACACACAGAAACTTTACTTTATTACTGTAATACTATGAATGTCTAAACATATATCACTGTATAAAAAGGAGGATTTATGACATTTATGAAATGTTTGTTAAAAAAATAAAGTCAATCTGATGCTGTTTATGGAGTTGTTTAATCAGATCTTAAAGTTGAGTTCATCTTCGGCTGTGGCTGAAGTCAGTTGTAGTTCTTGTGTTTCTCTTTGCTTCGGTGATTCTTCTTGATATCAGCAGGTGTTCATCATTGATGTTCAATCATCACATAATTATCTCCTTAACTCCAGCCCTGCTTCAATTCTATTTTAACACTCTGTAGTGTACAAACACATGGACACTGAGCAGTGTGGGGACTTTACTGTGAACTATTTACATAAATCTTACTTGTTTAATTCACGTATGACCGAAGCATATGTTTATTGATATGTTAATGTAAAAACTATGTAATCTAAATGGATGGAAATTTGTCATGCAATTGAATTACATAAAATAAATATTTTTTTTGAGTGTACCTGACCTAAAACGCATTGGCACGCTTTCCACCCTGCATGGTGTCAAACAAACTAGTCATGTTGATCCAGAACTAAGCAAAGCTCACATGTTGTCGATTATTATTGCTCTTTATCAAAGCATTATTCAACCAATTCTAGTTCTATCAGCTTTTTCAACATACTTTCTGTTAAAAGCCGGACCAAACTCACAATGGTGTCCAATATTTTGCTGCAAAAGCTCCAACACCCAACCTAAAAGAACTCAATAATGCGTGTAATCTATTAGGTTTGCTATGTTGTGTGTTTAACAAGTGCAGTGGAAAATAATTCCCCCCATTGGGGACAATACAGTTAATTATTCAAATCAATCAGTATTGCTTGCGTCATTGTGTTACAACAAAATCCTTCAAAAAAATTGTTTTATTGATCCTAAATTCAGAGGTCGGCATCACTGTAAGTAGATGAACTTATCACGTGGTTGCCATCACTTCCGTGTCCACGTATGTTTCCGTGACAAACTCAGTTGTCCACCCAGCATTGTCTCGTGTACCAGTCAGTCTGTCCAGGTCTTTCTTGCTGTCGTCTAGAGGCGTCACATATCCAGTACATGACATCCGATCCTGGCTGAGACAAAGACGATTCTTCAGCCGTAACTCTGAATAGATGCACTTTACTTCATTGTGTTTTCCCTAGTTATAGAACTTGAATCTGTGCAACCCATAAAACAAGCCAAAACAGAACACAAAGTGCCTGAAAACCTCCTACACACTGACCCACAACCTTTCAAACCCTTCTTTCACGAGTTCACCCTTACATTTAATCTGATAGCAAATAGTAAGCATATTTTGGCTTGCTGTCCTGGGGGAGGGCTCATTGTGCTCGTTAGGATGGTTAGCTAAACGAGTTGCACCTGCGCCAAATTGGTTGATTATCTGATCGTGCTCCTCCCGAACCATGTTAATAAAACATCATTTCACATAATCCGCTGACACACGGATGCCCTCTCTCTGGGGAACAGGTGGGTCTATATCTACACACAACTGCCAATGATTCCCAGTAAGAGGAACACACACAGAGGTCGTGAGAATTCATCCAGACGTGAAGATGTTGGCAGTTGTGGTTGTTTTATTCCTGGCGGTCGGCGTGAGTGACGGCGTGATTTTGAGTAAATGCGAGCTGAAGCAGCAGCTTGAAACAGGTCTTACTCTGCAAATCCCCAATCCTGCAGACGTGCTGGCACAGAGTGAGTCTCTATCCCGCGCTTTAGATACCGATCACTGCTTCTGTGTAGATTAGAGAGTTAATACTGGTTAAGTAGTTTGCAGGTGAGCATATAGTCATTTTTTCTCACTTTTATTATACACTCGTAAGAGTAACGGTTCTTTATTGGCTTTGAGGTTTCCATGAAGAACATTTAATGTCCATGAAATATTTCCATTCCATAAAAGGTTTTTTATATTGGAATATGTTCTTCATGGTAAGAAAATTAAAAGGGTATTTTAAGAACGGTTCACTGAAATGTTTGACCAAAAATGGTCCACTGTGAATTTTTTTTTTTAATTGTATGGAATATGAAATTCTTCAAAAGTGAACGGAAACTCTCTTTACAGTCGTGTGTCACGTCCAGCTGACCTCTGGTTTCAATACCAGCGCCATTAAGACGATCGCTGAGCCCCAAGAGCCTCGTGGTGGTCGCGGTCCTCGCCGTGGTAGGTCTCCCGGAGGAGAAAATAAAGGCGGCTCTTCCAGTAATGAAAGTGATGAGGACAAAAAAGAGGTCTGGACCCTGTACGGCTTGTTCCAGCTTAGTGACCACGTGGTGTGCAACTCTACTCAAAGTCGTGCTCTGAACCTCTGCAGACTGTCCTGCGACAGTGAGTATATTAAACATGAAAGAGATAACCCAGGGTGATCAGAACCAGTTTGGGGTTCTTGTGAAATAAATTAATACTTCTATTCTGCAATGATGCATTCAATTGATCACATGACCGTAAAGAAATGTAGGCTAATGTTACAAATGATTTCTATGAAAACGAATGATGTCAATTTGAACTTTTTGTTCATCGAAGAATCCTTTAAAACAGCATGTTTTCCACAAAAATATTAAGCAGCACAACTGTTAAAAAAATAATAATCAGTTGAGCAGCAAATCAGCATATATTTCTGAAGATCATGTGACACTGAATACTGGAGTAATGATGCTGTAAATTCAGCTTTGATCACAGGAATAAATTACATTTTAACATACAGTATATTCAAACACAAAACAGTTATTTTAAATTGTAATATTATTTCTGTTTTTACTGTATTGGATCAAATCTATGCAGCCTTGGTGAGCTTTTGTATAAATATTTTCTCAAACTAAATATGATTGTTCTCCTTTTCAGAGCTGATTGACGATAACACCAGTGATGACATAGCCTGTGTCCAGGCGCTTGCTGATGTAGTGTGAGTGATTTAATAGAACACACAAATGTCAGAAAATGATATTATCCAGTGCAGTATGATTTAATTAACTGTGCTATAGCATAATAAATCATTGTTTGTAGATGTATGAATTAATGTAGCAGACTGTAGTGTTAATATTTAATCCATATAGAAATTATATTAGTAGTGAATCCTCATTGTGTTCATCTGACTATAACAGAACTGCGCAGATTCCTGACCCCAATACTGCTAGACACATCCATGAAATGTAAGTGAATGAAACCAGAAACAATACAGCAATTAATGGAAAACATGAATTTACTGTGTTTGCATGCAAGTATGGTCAATTATATTGAGATCACTACAATAGCTAATAGCACTGGCTTGACTAAACCAGCATTTCTAAAAATAAAAATCATATTTTCATGTTTCCTATTTTGCTTTGCCAGGATCTCGCTGATCCACCAGCCAGAGTGTATGACGGTGAAGGCCACTTCATACTTCGCCTCCTGTCAAACGCCCTAAAGTCTTGACCTCTAGTAGCACCCTGCATTACTTTTGCATTTATATTCAACAAAAATCCCAGCACAAGTAGCTTGTGTTTTGTACTACGAGTCATTAAAACCCATTTCAAAAGCAGTGTTGTGCTCATGAATTTAATTAAGGCCCGTGTGTCTCTACGGTCTGATGTTGAACGTTTCGCGTTGAATGTTTGTCCATTTTATTGCTAAAGGCAATCCAAATCGGATGCAAAACAAAGACGTTAAGGTAAATAAGTGATTTATTGTTAGGCAGTATTCACTAGGCAAAATACTAAGTACATAGAGCATCCACTAGATAGCGTGCTTGTGGCGCTGAGGTTTATTGTGTACGGAGATAAACATGCTGTAACTGAGAAATGTATAGTCAGAACTCCTAAATAACCATTTTTTTTTACATGCAGCAGCTGTCTTGTTTTACTGGCGCTACAAATATGAGCAACAAACTCTTTTGAAGTGCACTGCCCCAGAGACAGCTTTTGTACCTTTTTTTTTCTGAGACTGAAAGGTGTGAAGCAAGATGAGCTTCAGGGTTAAGATTCCTGATTTTATGAATAATAATAACAATAAGAAGAATAATTACATATGCTATTGTAATTTATTTTCTTTTTTCAATGTACCTTAATATAAAATGTATCTGTTAAGTAATTTAAGGCAATATGTGAAGTTAGTAGGTGATTTTGCATGAAAAGTGCATGAAGGCAAAAAGTTCAATGACACTTAGCAGCCTTTAATACGGTCTTTATTAGAAATAGTTTAGATGACTACATGATAATGCAAAACCTGCCAGGATTGTGCTTTATATTTAAATGCAAACGAGGACTGATGCAATCTTGCAGATATAAAAAAGTGACGATACTGTTGTTGTCTCTACAAAAATCGTGGTACAACACAAAGTGCGTCTAACTAGGCAGTATTTCAAAGTAAAACACATGGTGATTACTTAGCCTACTGTAAAAACAAACACCAAGATTAACTCTCATGTCGATGTAGTGGACAATACATTGTTGTAATGCAAAGCTAATATGAATATTGAGATGTTTAATTCTGTATAGCGTTATAAAAATCCCTGCACAATTCAGTTCAGAATCAGATGATGTCATCACCAGGGAGGCGAGGCGGGGGGGGGGCTAGTGTCACACTTTTTACTCAAGTGAATATTTCTTACTCGAGGTTTGTTTTAGAAAGTCAGGCACATACTTGAAAGTTACAAGAAACAAGTTCTGGAGAATATGAGCATTTGTATGAATGAAAAACCCTTGTGATAGCCCTTGTGTCATCTTCACTCCCTGCTGAAAAAACAATAGACACCATCACAAAAATTAGTAATGGTTTTACTGGTTAAAATGTGAATTGTACTGATTTTAAATAGATACATAATGGAGGGTCCGTTATGTTTCCATCAAATTCAGTACATTTCCTATTTTGGAATTGGTCTCTACTGGTGATTGGTCACCTTCTATTGGTGGCATGTTAAAACCGGGTGTGTCTTACTCATCCTCAAAAGTGAAGCTGCGGGCTCTTTGATCACCCCCTGGTGGCTGGCTGCAGTACAGGTCATAAACCCCGCCCTCTCCATGTAAACGAATGGGACTTCAGTCAAAATAAAAATATAAATTACACTTCCAATACAATTTTCCGAAATATGGTATTGGTCATTTCAGGTAGTTGTTATCACACTGATATATGTTCAATTTTTCGTTTTTATGATAAGTTTGATTTTAGCTAGTAATTTGATGCTATAATAAAGGGGCGTGTCATTATGGCTGATTGGGTCTGCAGGAGTTTGGGCTTGAGTTTGATTCCTCGGCTCCACCTCGCGACACTTCTGTGCAGACTCGGGCTCCAAACGAATCGCTACTGCGCAGACTCGGGCTCCAAACGAACCTCTACTGCGCAGACTCGGGCTCCAAACGAATCTCTACTGCGCAGACTCTGGCTCCAAACGAATCTCTACTGCACAGACTCTGGCTCCAAACGAATCTCTACTGCGCAGACTCAGGCTCCAAACGAACCTCTACTGCGCAGACTCTGGCTCCAAACGAATCTCTACTGCGCAGATTCAGGCTCCAAACGAACCTCTACTGCGCAGACTCTGGATCCAAATGAATCTCTACTGCGCAGACTCAGGCTCCAAACGAATCTCTACTGCGCAGACTCGGGCTCCAAACGAATCTCTACTGCGCAGACTCAGACTCCAAACTAATCTCTACTGCGCAGACTCGGGCTCCAAACAAATCTCTACTGCGCAGACTCGGACTCCAAACGAATCTCTACTGCGCAGACTCAGACTCCAAACTAATCTCTACTGCGCAGACTCGGGCTCCAAACAAATCTCTACTGCGCAGACTCGGACTCCAAACGAATCTCTACTGCGCAGACTCAGACTCCAAACTAATCTCTACTGCGCAGACTCGGGCTCCAAACAAATCTCTACTGCGCAGACTCAGGCTCCAAACGAATCTCTACTGCGCAGACTCTGACTCCAAACGAATCTCTACTGCGCAGACTCAGACTCCAAACTAATCTCTACTGCGCAGACTCGGGCTCCAAACAAATCTCTACTGCGCAGACTCGGACTCCAAACGAGTCTCTACTGCACAGACTCTAGCTCGAAAACGAATCTCTACTGCGCAGACTCGGGCTCCAAACGAATCTCTACTGTGCAGACTCAGACTCCAAACGAATCTCTACTGCGCAGACTCAGGCTCCAAACTAATCTCTACTGCGCAGACTCAGGCTCCAAACGAACCTCTACTACGCAGACTCTGGCTCCAAACGAACCTCTACTGCGCAGACTCTGGCTCCAAACGAACCTCTACTGCGCAGACTCTGGCTCCAAACGAACCTCTACTGCACAGACTCGGGCTCCAAATGGCGTCATTTACTCAAGAAGGCAGCGGCCATACTAAGATGTATTCGCTTCACTTTTCTATAGTGGAAGGACGCGTCATCCATCTTTTTTTACAGTTAAAACCAATAAATCCTAATGGAACATAAACACACTACAGGAAACAATTTTAAATCTTATTAATGGTTCAAAGTTGATGGTTTGTAATGGTATTTGTAGTGTAAACCATTAGATTTTTTTATGGTTCTATTGTTGTGTATTTTTTTTATTTTACTAGCCCCGGTGTCTCTGTAGTACTTCTGTCTCAGACAAACTCCCCGCTGGATATGAGCTCTGGGCACAGTTTGGCTTCGAGGTCTTCGAACTTGATGGACTCGACGTCTTTCCCGCTGCTGATGCTGGCTGCCCGTGTTATCTTCGTCAGCGTATCCTCGTAGGGTGACGGGAGGTAGACCATGAGGAAAACCCCATCAGACAAGTCTGAGCTGGAGCTGTTGAGGCGCTCTGCGTTCCCGGTGAGCGACGACAGGATCTCCGCGTTGCGCTCCGGGTCCTGCAGGTCCAGCGCAATGATGTTGGCCAGTCCCAGCTTGCTCTGCCTGAATCTTCGGTAAAGAAGGACAAACGTGACACCAAACACGAGGAGCGTGATGAGCGGGAGGACCACGTACAGGATAAGCTCAAGTTTCCCGTCGTTTTCACTCGAAAGCTCATTCCAGTGGTAACCCTATAGGGGTGTAAAGACATCATGGGTTACTTGAGTTCAGGAGTTTGAACGTTAGTATTTATAGTAGCCTATTGTTTTTAAGGCATTAATGTTTGCCTACAAAACCACCACTGGCTCTGCAAGTGAACACATGCATTATTGTAGGCAAACATCCCAAAGAGGCACAAAATCACTTTCAAAGACTTTTTCATTAACTGTTCCCTCCTGGTGACCTGCCCAACTCAATCCGAGCAGCTGAGTCCTTAACCATCTTCAAGAAACGGCTAAAACCAAACACATCTCTTCCATCTTCATTTGACCCACTAACTCTAGCAATCATACTTATTGTATTTTTTTAAAGACTGGCACTCTATTCGTTTACTAACTGCTTATTTTCGTTAAAAAAAGCTTCTCTATTCTTTTTGTTTGTTTTATTTTTTATGATATAATTAACAAAAAGCAAATAATACGACTTATAACACTAGTTTGCTCTATTCTTTTTCTATTGTATCTGTTTTCTTTTCATTTATTATATTATAAAAAATACTTGCTACATGTACTAGGCTAACTGAGACTTGTCATAGCACTTGCATATCATTGCTCTTTTGTTGAATTTGTTGAATGAAACTAAAATTAAAACATATTTGAGAGCAAGGGGGCTTCCCAGTGTTTCGGGGGCCCTACACAGCTTGCGTATTCTGCATATAGGGAAGATTGGCTCTGCTCATTTGGATAAAAGCGTCTGCTAAATGACTAAATGTACTTGTATTTGAAGGCCTGCTTATTGTAAAATAGCTGGTCTTATCTGGTTTAAGCTGGTCTTCAAATGTTCAACACTGAAAAAAATTATAAGATAACATTTCAACCTAAATAGTGGACCTTGCTTTTTTCTAAAATTCATACAAAATCGCCACCTCATGAAAGAATTGTTTTCTCATGAGAAAACCAGCTGGTTTGACAGTCTGACCAACTGTAAAGAGACTAAAAACCCTTTTAAACCAGACCAGGCTGGGAAAAATCTACATCAGGCTAACCAGAAGTTTTTAGTAGCTAGTGAGATATCATCTGAATGTATGAAACTAGATAAAAAAAATATATGATGAAAGAGAAGACTTGACTCTTTTCATAGATTTCATTTGCCTAAAATATTATTTCATTTCCAAACTAAACGTATTATCCTCTAGTTCATGAGAAAACCAAATGATGCTATAATGAACCAAGAAACAAAAAAATGTAAAAACCTACAAACTAAATTTTTAAGTCTTACAGAGCCATATCAAGACTACTGTGATCTTGGAAAGTGGTCTTGGAAATAATAAAAAAGTTTGTTGCTGAACCTATAGCCCATATGGAGCATATCCACTGATGGATCACGTATCTTCTTAAATGGCCTCATCCTGCAACTTCTTTCATTTAAAGTTACTTTTTCAAGTAGGCCTTTTGCATTGAAGTAAAGCAATCATTCTTTAATAAATACTGTTAACCAATCCAGAACCAGCGTGTTCACCCTGACTGGACTGCATCCCAAAATCTAGCGCTTCTCCAACCGTTTTACAAACACTAATCACATAATGCTGCTTTTCAGCTAGATTATACATCTTGATCCTTTAAACCCCTTCATTTATGCCAAACCACTGTGTCACCTCAAATGAACCCCTGTGAAGATCACAGCGGGAGCTTCAGATCATCACAGCAGCAAAATTGAAGTCAAAACAAAAGAGAAATGCACAATTTCCAGGGTTCTTCAGTTCTGTGGATTATTTAAATATTCTTCAAATTAAGAAAAACAAGGTTCTTTTAAGAACTGTTCACTGAAAGGTTCTCAGAATGGTTCTTCTATGACATCGCCACTTATTTGGAACCTTTATTTTTGGAACTGTTCTGGTCTAATCTCCAATCTTCTGTCCATTTCCTTAACCTCATCTTGAATCATGAATGGGATTGTTCTCCAACCTGTAGTCTTTGTTCTGCGGCAGGCGGTGATGGAGACCCGGACACCCAGTCATCTCTTCCAGCAGGTCCAAACTTTATCCAGCTGCTGTCCAGCAATCGTTGCATGCTTCCGGTGACAGAAGAGCGTCGGCTGATGAGTGATGAGAGAGTCAGACCAGCTGCTGTCTAAAGAGCGCAGCGGGATAACAGCTGCATCTTGTGTCTATCTGGATGTGAGTGTGAGCGCCATGGTTTGCGTGTGTTAAGTACTGTCTCAGAAGCTCACACATGCAGATCAGTGGAAATCAGGCCAGCGCTCAGCCAATGGCGTGAGGCGAAAAAAAGACCCGAAAGGCAATCATTTGGGGATTTGTGATGTGCACAGCTGGCCTACATTTAATAAACAGCGGAGAGGAATGAGAAGATAGAGCTGTCAATCAAATGAGCTGAAGTGCTGGTGAAGTTTGCGATGGTGGCAGAAATGTGCGGGGCTTTTCGTTTGCATCCAGAGTTGCATGTGTGTTTAGACGAACATCTAGCAATGCTTCTGTTCAGGCATCTGTTGCTTAATAGCCTACTTCTTTCCTTTGGACAAACTTAACCTTGCTTAGTCTGACATATGAGATACTAGACAGTATTTTTAATTGGACAGTTTATTGAGCCTTAAGACAAAATATATATATATATATATATATATATGAAGTTAGGTTTTGCATCAAAGTTGAAACATCAGGCTTTTATGACTCATATAATATGAAACAGTGAGAATAATGAGCTCACACTCGAGGAGGAAAAATAAGATTTTATTCAGATGCCCAAATTGAGCAGAAATATGCAATTTGATGCACTTGCTGTTATTTATATGGCCAAAGATTAAGAAACTCTAATAGTTTATCATGTAAATCAATAAAAAATGTATAATAGTAATAAACTATTTATATTAAATGCATATAAATATCAGTTGCCATGATATATCTCCCGACAATGTCTTAGATGATATTTATTTGCTCGGCTTTATGATTAATAAAATAGATATTGCAATGCAATGCAGTACAGTGATGATGGAGAAGTGAAAAAATAAACATTCCTCAAAAGTCTGATGATCATATTTGATACTCATTTTAACATTACAAATTACGAATGGATAATCAAGTAAACCGAAGTTGAATTAGTTTAGTAAGTGTTCATTTATAACTAATAATTTGTGAGCTATTATTGCATTTACTCATTGCAAAAATCATTAAAGATTTATTTTAAAGACACATGAACCACAAACTGTACTTTTACTTGCTAAAAATATTAACTATCAATCAGATGACAGAAGGCATGTAAGATTGTGTGCAACAGGTTTTACAGCAAAACTGTATCATGTTGATAATTTAGAGTCTTTAGGAATATATATATTAGATGCAGTTTTGTAGGGTTTAGGGTAAAAACATCAGAAACATGCGGGTTTGAACGTCTGCATTAGTCTGGTTGGTTGGAGATGTGAAATGATTGCCAGGCCTTTGAGCTGAGCTACAGTCGATCAGCGATCAAACACTGCTCAAGCCAAAGCAGCATCACGGCGATGGTCTCATTAGGACTAAAGCTCATTACTGAAATGCCGTGGATCACTGTCAGTGCATTTGCTTTATTATTGTCTGAGGTCAGCTCCAAAACAACTAAATAAGCACTCAGTTTGATTTCTCAAAAATGTTCACGTGAACACCAGCATTGGGTTTTTACTATTGGCTGCATAACGTCAAAATCTGACTTTATACTGCATACTGTCTCATTCAAGCTGTAGCTAATGAGCAATATTATGTGTGAAAATGGTAGCT
Organism: Oxygymnocypris stewartii; assembly: GCA_003573665.1. Taxonomy (NCBI): domain Eukaryota; kingdom Metazoa; phylum Chordata; class Actinopteri; order Cypriniformes; family Cyprinidae; genus Oxygymnocypris; species Oxygymnocypris stewartii. Next base: position 87,968 of record QVTF01005477.1, read on the forward strand.
ATTTCTACCTGATCTGACCATAAAAATGAGCTTTTGATGGTGTTTCTAGCACATTTTCATATAATGAAAGTAACTGGATCTATAAATTGTTGAGCCTAATTCAAACCACGAAAGAAAGTCTGACATGAAGGTGATAAAACTAGTACATTTTTGGCTGTATATTTCCTTTAAAACACATAAAATATGCACTGATGTTTTGTATGAATGATAAAAGGCTGTTTAGACAGATGAGTTTCAGAAGCAGATCAATCCTAATATCTGGGTTTATAGGGGACGGCTGGGATTGAACATTTCAGGTTTAGCAGCGGCCGTGGTTTTAATTAGAGATATGGACATTTCTGTGTAATTCAATCAAAATCTCTGACGCACACATGAAGGTTTTCCAAAGAATTTCTCTGATCATTGGTAATGAGAGTTTGCCGGGCGTCCTGTGGATGAAGCAATCATCCAAAAAGAGGTTTATTGAACAGACACTTTAATCACATGAACACCATGTTCATCATAAAACACACTTCATGTGAAAAACTGAACCTGGAATATAAAGAAAACAAAACATTTGAATCTACAAACTAGAATAAAATCAAAATGAAATATAAATAGAATACAAAATACACAATATAAAAATTATTAAAAAAACACTTAAATAATATAAATACAATTAATATGATAATATGAATAATATGAAATACCTAATAAATATTATTTCAAATAAGTTTGATATATTTTATGTATCACAAATAATTCAGAAATATACTGAACATCAAGAAAAAACTAGAAAAACACTAAAAAAGCAAACAAACAGACTGAAAACTAATTTAACACAGTGTAATATATGAATATTATGTACAATATATAATACATACATAAAAGTCCTAGTCTATATTTTATATATCAAAAGTATTTATAAAATATAATGTAAATCTAAAACTTAACTGAAACTAGAAAACACTGGAAAAAGCTAATAGAGAATTGAACTGAAAACATAAAACAGACATAAAACTTCCTTGAAATATCTAAATATAATAACCCTGATCTGCAGCACCTTTAGCCTTCAGTTATTCAGCTTGTGTGTTTCATGTGTCACCCGGCTTCATGTTAAATGCTAATCCTAACCCGACATGTTAGCCTTTCACACACACACACACACACGCACACGCACACGCACGCGCACGCACACGCACATGCACACGCACACACACACACACACATGCACACACACACACACACGCACACACATGCACACACACACACGCACACACATGCACACACACACATGTTGGTTTTTATGGTTTACGGGGACTCTCCATAGGCGTAATGGTTTTTATACTGTACAAACTGTATGTGCTATTGCCCTACACCTACCCTACACCTAAACTTAGCCCTCACAGGAGACGGTGCATTTCTACTTCCCCTCAAAAAAACTCACTCTATATGATTTATAAGCGTTTTAAATTATGGGGACACTGAAAATGTCCTCATAAATCACCTTCTCCTTGTAATACCTATGTTATACTCATGTCATTATACAAATTTGTGTCCTCATAAACCACATAAACATGCCCACACACACACACACACACACACACACACACACAGACACACCACCCATTTACAACTATAATACCCTTTTACACAGAAAAGCCACTGCAGATCTTCAAATAGCTGCAATATGTTGAGAGCTCAGCGGTTGGTTTGACCTCCAGCAAAACACGGGTCAAGGGCACACAAACACAAACACTAAACCATCAAATCCCTGCCAAATGTCTCCTCCCTCCCTTAATCCCCTTCATGCAAACGTCATCACACATGCATTGACAAGCAGTAGCTGGGTCTCTGATATAAAAATGAGTCTCGAATGTTTTGAATAAACTTTTTGCACATTTTAGAGTGGTCTTTTATTGTGTCCAGCTTAAGACACACCTGTGCAATAATCATGCTGTCTAATCAGCATCTTGATATGCCACACCTGTGAGGTGGATGGATTATTTCGACTCACTAACACAGATTTAGACAGATTTGTGAACAATATTTGAGAGAGATAGGCCTTTTGTGTACATAGAAGAAGTCTTAGATCTTTGAGTTCAGCTCATAAAAAATGGGAGTTAAAACAAAAGTGTTGCGTTTATAATTTTGTTCAGTGTATATATATATAAAATAGTCGTATATGTCAGCTTAAAACAGATCCAGATAAATGAGCTTGAGGTCATTTGCATGGAGAGACAAAGATATTTTTGTGGAATTAAGGACAGTGTGTAAATCTTCAGTAAAAGTAACAGAACGCAGTACTTATAGTAATAAGGTCGAGAGAGTGAAAGCACAAATTAAGACTTTATATTACGGCTTAAAAAACGAGAAAAGGGCATAACGCAGTCACTGAGCTCATCTCAACAGATTCTCTCTTTATTTAAATTTGATAAATTAAAAAATAAATAAAGAACCCATTGTGAAATGCTGACTGTTCACATTAAAACGTTTGACTGATAGCATGAAATGACATATCAGGAGATTCTCTAAAACATTTGACTAGCAGATTAGGTCACTTCCTGTCTGAATGTAGTTTCAGAGATGATCAGTGTGCTCTTCTCATGATAACACCCGGATGTGTGTGTGAGAGAATTGTTGAATTGTTGAATTGAATTGTTTGGATCTGACTGAGAGTATACTTCTCTAGGAAGGGGGACCAGCCTAATATTGCAATAAGAGGGTCATGAGGAAAATCAATCTTAAGTACCTTTGAGAAGAAAGAAAAACCCTCAGTCAAAAATGTACACATTTTTGGGCAGAACCAAAATAAATGAGTCGATGTACCCTCATTGGACTTGCATTTAAGACACAAAGATGACACAGAGGGATATGTGGAATGTAATTTGGTATGAGAGTATTGTAATCTATTGACAACTTTATACTGAATCAACTGCAAATTAGAGTTGACGGAACAAGACCTAATACCTTGGAGGGTATTAATCCAGGTATCGTCTGAAATATCTATCCCCAAGTCCTTTCATCTTTATTGCGTAGAAGGAGTTCTAGAATCATTCAAATATTTAGAAACAAGACCCTTCGAGTCGAGTTCAGAGGTCATGAATAAATAAAGATATTAAGGGGACTTGCAAACTCCAAAATTAGAGATATTACTTTTAAGACTCTCATTCTGACGGCACCCATTCACTGCAGAGGATCCATTTATGAACAAGTGATGCTCTGCTACATTTCTCCAAATCTGATGAAGAAACAAACTCATCTACAACTTGGATGTCCTGAGGATGGATATATTTCAGCAAATGTTCATTTTTAGGCAAACTTTTCCTTTTTAATCTGTTTAAAATCCTGTGCTCTCACACAAGATGAAGTGGTCTCTTGAAAGCAGGTGTATTTGCCTCAAACATGTCCTTTTAGTGACACAGTGGTGCAGAAATACACATGATGAGCTTGCAGCAGCCGGTGAAGCTGTTTGTTCAGTGATCACATTCACTCCACTTCTGTTTCCTCAAAACACATGCTGCAGTGCTTTAAGAGGCTTAACGCGCCGATTTCTGTCTCTTTGTGCTCGTGTTTGATTTATCAGCACTTCAGGCTTTCATCTTAATACCTGTCTGTTAACTTACTGGTCTTAGTAGCTGATTTGTGTTATCTTTGTTGTACTCTTGATGCTTGACCTGTCCAGCTACATGTGACGAACACAACAAGTCTGCAGGAAAGTGAATGTAAACGCTACACAATAAGTGAGTGAGTGCAGGGATTGAATTATTGTTGTGTTGCAGCATTATTAATTCATTCAACCTTGTTTACAAAGATATAACTTTTTTCCCTTTAATATATTACTATCCAAAAGTTATACAAAACTGTTCCAAAGTTTTCGGTTGATAAATATATATATATTTTTTTTTTTGAAAATTATTTCTTAAGGATGACACTGAACATGGGAGTAATGGCTGCAAAAATTTCAGCTTTGAAATAAATTATATATATTTTTTTATTTAGATTAAAAAAAAAGTAATTTTAAATTGTACGAATATTTCACAGTTACAGTATTATTATTGCCAATTTGACTTTATTTGATCAAATAAATGCATATGTATAGGTTATAGGTTAGCTCCTTTTTTTAAACATATACAAAAATCCTATTTTGTTATTGTTCGTGTAGCATTGAGAAGTAATTTTACTGAATAAGCTTGTTTGGACTGTTGCCTGTTCTCTTGAAGATAAATAATTAGTCAAACCCTGCTGTGCATTATTGTGTTTTCAACTTATTCGTACAAATGAGTGTGTTTTCTAGTGTTATCATTTGTATTTAGAATAAATGCATGTGTTCAATATAATGCCAATAAACTTTACATTCCCTCCTTATGGAAGAAAAATTATAAATAAATAAATAAAACAATGCCTAAAAGTGGCTATGTGACAAGGTGTACAGTAAACAAGCTACAAAACTACATTTTTATAAGCTGTCGCCCGAAAAAACGAGCATTTAAGGACACAAAAGTAGAGCGTAAATTGGCCTACTCTGAGGGTTGGCTTGTTTATCTCCCCTCCGGTGTGGGCGTGGCCTAAATGCGCCCTGTCTCTCAAACGCCGGGGGTGTGTCCGCTGATGGCGAGAAAACCACGCCCACTCGCGGGAAAGATGCCGCCACTCTCAACTGTCATATACGCTGTAACTTGATTGGAGCAGCTTAATTTGATTTACACAAGCAACGGTTTGACTCCACAATCCAGTACTACATAGTTCACAGTCTTTACAATGTGTTTTTTTCAGCAATACATTCCTAACATTTAACAGTTTTGGGCTAGTTTTGACTGGGAGGTTTTGGGAGGGTTTTGCTGTGAAAACCTGGCAACCCTGGACTCATTTCCCTGAAAAGCACCTCTTCCCTGGAAACCTCATGCTGTTTCATGTAACAACAGACCTTAACTAAAAACTGTTCCACTACACTTGGAGAACAGTCATTTCGACAGGATTATCATTTTAACCAGAAGATATAGGCTAATAGGCTATATAATAATAAGTTAATTTTGGATTGAAACTAGCTGGCAGTAATGTGGATTCAGCTTTATATTGGTGTCTTGATCCTGATCCAAAAATCCGTCTCAGAGGGTGAGATTATTTAATTTAATATTACATTTATTTTAGTAGTGTAATATATTATTTATGGAATATATATATATTTTTATTATACCGTATATATTTATTAAGTGTTTATTATTATTTAACAACAAACTTAATTTTCATTTATTATTATTTTTATTTATTTGGAAACTTAAATTATTGGAGGGATAACTAAATATTTTATAAATATGATAATTAATGACTTAAGTTTATGTTGGGCTCAACACGGATATGGCTGGCACATGTGAAGCTGGAAAAGGTTTTTGTTTTCATATAGAAGCAAGGTTAACTAAACACTATTTTTCAATTATATTTTTATGATTAATGTTAGTTTAATTTCAGAATCTTTTTATTATCTTATGGCAGCACAATGCCAAGGTCAGAGTTGAATCAATCTGATACGACTGAATAAATGAATGTGATAAGAAGTTGCTGATTTGATTGGGAGGCGGTTAAAGCAGGTGTTTAATGACTCCATTTAGATAGATTATTAGTCATAACTCATTTTTTACCAAATTTTAGCCCCATTAAAAAAGGCTGCGAGTAATGCAACAGCTCGGTCCTTTGAGACAAACATTTTTTTCTTTGAATGTTGTAATATGATTCCTCTCATTACAACATTGTTTTTGAAGTGGGAAGCTTGTTGGGTTGGAGTTATCAGAAGTTCAGCATTTACATAAATGCTGTTTTTTGTACTTTCTCAAATGAAGCAGCAAAACGTTCGGTTACGACTGTAACCTCGGTTCCCTGAAGGGGAACGAACGTTGCGTCAGAACTCTAACGCTACTGGGAACGCTTTGCGTGATTAGTCTTGAAGCACATGTGAAATCAATCCAAGGTGTAATTGGGACATCAGAGCGGGTGACGTCACAAGCCAGGAGGCTATAAAGCCTGCCCAAACTAAGCTGTCACTAGCTTAAAAGTCTGAGCAAGTTGCTACAGGCACGAAGGAGATATGGCCGGGGACGCAACGTTCGTTCCCCTTCAGGGAACCGAGGTTACAGTCGTAACTGAACGTTCCCTTTCAGGGAACTCCGTTGCGTCAGAACTCTAACGCTACTGGGAACGTAATACAACATCACGATAGCGACGAGTGCCTGTCCTGTGTGAATCTAACGAGCAGCACTAGGACGAGAACACTTGGGAACCTGGGGTGGAGTCCAGGTCCAAATAATAAAATCTGACGAATCTGTGCGGTGAGCACCAGCCTGCCGCATCGCAAACCTCTTGGAGAGTAACTCCTGATATCAGGGCCTTGGAGGCTGCCATACTCCTGGTCGAGTGGGACGGACAGCTGTGGAGAAGTTTGACCGGCCAACTCATAAGCAAGTGAGATGGCCTCGACCACCCACTTGCTCATCCTTTGCTTAGATGCAGGGGACTCCTGGTTAGGAGGTCCAAAGCATATGAACAGCTGTTCATTCTTGCGCCACAGGGCAGCTCCGTGGATGTAAGCATCTAATGCCCGTACTGGGCAAAGAAAATTGTGCCTTTCCTGGTCCGCATTCTGAAAGGAGGAGGACAGAGCCTCAAGTACCAAAGAGGAAAACGAGATACCAGGGGGTCTTCCCCAATTATATTCTACCCAAAGGAATGTGGTAAGCACTTATGGCCACCGCAGAAACCTTTAAAGTGGACGGGGCTAGCCCTGCAATGAACCGCTCTTGCAGGAACTCCAGCACTGTACCAACTGGGCAGTTAACTGGGTCCAGCTGATGGTCACTACATCATGAAGTGAAAACTCTCCACTTCAAGGCATAAAGTTTCCTCGTGGAGGGAGCTCTGGAGTGAAGAATGGTCTCTACAACCTCAGTTGAGAGACCTGAGTCTATGTGCTGGGCCCCCTCAGAGGTCAAACCCACAGTTTCCACAGTTCTGGTTGGGGGTGAAATCTCGATTCCCCCCCCCCCCCACCCCCCCCTGGGGAGCTCCGGAGGAGGCCCGTCGAGAAGGGATATTATATCTGGGAGCCATACTCTACCCGGCCACCGCGGGGCAAAGAAAGTAGTAGAACCCGGTCCCGGCGAACTCTCTCCAGGACTCCCGGGAGCAGAGCGATCGAGGGAAATGCATACAGATGAAGCCTCGGCAACGTCTGCACCATCGCATCCAGTCCAAGAGGAGCTGGATGCGTGAGGGAGAATTAGAGTCAACAGTGAGACGTCTCTCAAGAAGCAAACAGATCCACTTGTGCCTGGCCGAACTCCCTCCATATCAACTCCACCACCTCGGGGTGGAGCCTCAATTCCTCGATAGGATGTCTGCTCCTATATTGTGGACCCCTGGGATGTAAGCTGCTCGCAGAGACAACAACTTCCCTTGGGATCACAGGAGGATTTGGCACGCCAGTTTGCAAGTGGATGTGACCGCAAACCCCCCTGGTAATTTATGTAGGAGACCACCGATGTGTTGTCTGAGTAGACTAGCACATGGTGGCCCCTGAGATCTGCTAGGAAATTCATTAAGCAAGAAATACAGCCAACATCTCCAGACGGTTGATGTGCCATGAGAGATGATGGTCCTTCCACAGACCCTGACTTGAGCGTCCCTCTAAGATCGCTCCCCAGCCCATGAGAGAGGCATCTGTTGCATCTTGCGATGACATGAAGCTCCCAACATGGGACCCTGGGACAGGAACCAAGGTTCCTTCCACATTACCAAGGCACGTAAGCATCGCCGCGTGATCTGTCACCACTGCATGTGTCTCATGTACAACAGTCCAAAAGCTATCATGTTGAATGCTGCTGCCATAAGACCTAACAGTCTCTGAACCTGTTTGACAGTGAGTGACTGGCCTAGCCTTAGACTTTTTACAGCCGACAGGATGGACTCTATACGTGCCGGTGACAGGTGCGCCTGCATTGACGTTGAGTCTCATGCCACGCCAGGAAAAGTGGTCATCTGTAGAGGAGAAAGCACACTCTTTTTGGCGTTTAGCCATAACCCCAACTCTGTCATGTGGGCAAGAATGACATCTTATTCATATCTCTCGGCAGTATTCATATCTCTCTCGAGCGCTGACTGTGCATGCTCCTCTCCCAGACAAGCAAGCAAGAAAAGGTCTTTTTACAGTACAGTGAATGGGAATTATGAGAAATGTTTTACTTAGCATAATAAGAAATGAAATATAGATCATGTGGTCATACTAATGCAAATATAGAGAAAAGAGCATGTTATTAATCAACACTAATGTGATTGTGTTTCTCTTAGCTGTGAGTCTCCCGTCTCCCGCTAACGTGTCTATTCAGTGTGACAGTTATGGAGTTGAAGTTCGATGGGAATATCCTATTCTCAATCAAGACGTTTACTTCCAGGTGATGGTGAAAGACGAGTTCGATGAAAGGTAAATCATCAGAATAACAAACCTGATCTTTCATAGTTACTAAGAGCCTTTTATAGTTTCTAAATGTTACTTGTATCTTGATTAAATGACTGGTGAATCCTTTAAATACCAGTTAAACCATAAAGTTGTTTTCTGCCATCATGAGCTTACTTTATTTATTTTTGTTCCAGGAACTCTAATCTTACTCGAAATCTGCATTTAAACATATCCAGCATGCTGTTTAAGCCAGCATACAACCGCTACTGTGCTAATGTGATGGCCGTGCGAGGAGGAATGAAGTCAAAGCCGACCCAATCACATATCTTCAGCTTTAATAAATATGCCACCAGCTATATTAAGTGTATGTTTAGTCTGTGTTTTTATTGGAAATATCACCCATCATAGCAAATACCGTCAGTATAATCGAACTGTACTATGGTATATTCAGGTTATTTGGATTTTCCCGAGGTTAAACTTTCTCCTAAAGACGGCAAACTTCACGTCCAGTTCACCAACCCTCTTCAGCTGTACAGCAACTCACCGGCTCTGCGCGGCCTCGACGATAATCTGGAATACTGTATCAAAACAGAAGAGGTAACCTTCACTTTCCTGTCTGCTTGCAGTAAGAGTTCAACCAAATACAAAAAAACCTCCCTTGAAGAATCTTCAGCAGCTTTTTCTAGATTATAATAATGTATAGCTCCAATAAGAACAAACAAGAGACCTATTATGCCCTTGTAACAAGATGTAAAATAAGTCTCTGATGTCCCCAGAGCCTGTGTGAAGTTTGTGCTCAAAATACCCCACAGATAATTTTTTATAACTTGTTAAAATTACCACTTTTAGGGTATGAGCCAAAACGCTCTGTTTTTGTGTTTGTCCCTTTAAATGCAAATGAGCTGGTGCTTCCGGCCCCCTTTTCAGAAGAGGGCGGAGCTTCTTGAGCTCATGCTCCGGCATACAAATAAACATTCCACTATTAGTACAAGCCTGTTATCTTTACAGAAAACGTACTTGGTTTAAAAGTCAGTCATCTGATTGTACTGTGCCCCGCTCCTGTCCTTCGAATTGAGACATATAATTGAGATCTCCCACTCCCACATGTGACCTCGAAGGGTCCTTGCCACTTGGAGAGTAATTTAGTTAGAAGTTGGGAGCAATAAAAGTACTTTATCTCCCAGTGCAGAATCGCGTAATCTGGTTCCCCGATTGTACAGCTGGCTCTGCCTGTCTTGGGCCTGTAACAAATTCTCCATCGAGAGCTGCCCCAAGGAGTGGAGTTTTGTTCTCAGGTCCAGCACATGCTGAATTTCGTTTTTGGTATCTGAAGGTCCCTCCTCCTAAGCCTCTCTTAGGACGTCCCATACCCCACGGGGCTAGTGTCCGTAAAGGAGCTCAAAGGGGGAAAACCCTGTGGAGGCTTGTGGGATCTCGCGCACAGCAAACAAAAGGGGTTCCAGCCATTTGTCCCAATTTTTTGCCTTTCGTGAACAAACTTTCGAATCATAGTTTTCAAAGTGCTTTTCAAAGTCAAATTTTTTCCACAAGACCATCTGTTTGTGGGTGATAGGCACAGATCCGGCCGGTCTCGTTTCAGCCTCTTCCACCTGCACAGCCACCTCCCCTCCCTGCTTCTCCTTTTTCCAAGAGACATACACACACAAATACCCCAATAAGTGACTAAAAGCTGGCCAACCGGTTCCCAAAATCAGCGGATGCTCAAGGTGTGGGTTAACCTCTCTCTTGTATCGCTCTTTGACTAAAAGTATGAATAAAAGTTGACAAAAATGCAATGACTTTTCGTCGACTAATACTAGACTAAAACTATGAAAGACTCAAATGACTAAAATTTGACTAAGACTATTAAGCATTTTTTTTCTCAAGATAAAGACTAAAGGCCCGTACACATCGGGACGAATTTCGCGCGCGATATTTGCCGACGTTTAACGCCTCGTGACTAAACAAAGGGCGCCAATGTGAGTGTGCACACCGACGCGAAAAACGCCACACGTAAAAGCGTCATTTAAAAAAAAACGCCTCGGGTTCGTTTTTTTGGTTTGACACGCCGCGTCAAAAACTATCCGACCAATGAGATTGGCGCTTTTGCTCACGTGTCTGGAGCAGCTGAAGTTACAGTAAAACACAACTTGGGGGCACTCAAACACAAAACAGTCTTACCGAGCACACATACGTAACAACGAAGAAGATATACGCCAAGTAGCGTCTACACTACCGGCGTCTTTCCTCATTCAACAGAACAATAATTTCTTCATCGCTGGATCTTCTGGTGCTTGAAATATCCATGTTTTCTTTGTATGATTTTGACAAGCGCGTAAATACTTGCTCTCTTCTTCTGAGTGACAAGCGAGTGTCAGAAGCGTAAAGTTGCGCAGCGCCACCTTGTGTACCGGGGTATTTCTGTTTTACATTAAGCGCCATCTAATGTCAGGGAATGAATTTGCATGTTCACTCGGCTCATCGTCAGCGAAAATCGCTTGTGTGTGAACACGAAAAACGCGTTGAAAAACGCTGGCGAATAACGCGCGCCGATATTCATCCCGGTACACAGGGTGAATCCCATTTCTCTGTCTTACCCCTTCCCCTTCGTCTTACCCCTAGCCCTTGTCCCTTGAAACTGAGTGGTAAGCGCTAGAGGTGAAAACATACCCCTATGAAATGAGACGACACTTGGTTACTGTTACGTCATCATACATCGTCGCTAGCTGCTGCTACGTCACCAGAGGAGACAAGTGTTGATCACAAACTCTCCGTCTAAAAGTGTGTTTGTCGATTGCGTGGGTTTTAGTGATGTTTTTCTCTAGTCAGAGAAACGCGGGACTGTTGTGCAAATCAGCAATGTAACGTTAGCGTAGAAAAATAGATTTTTAAAAACGTTTCAATTAAGAGCATGGTTGCAAATATATATGTAAGTTACAGGACTGGGTAGAGTACAAAACAAGACAGCCGTAGTTTTAAATAAATTATTTAAGCCGAAAATACTCTCTGGATGATCTGGCCGCAGTGTGTTCTGGGTACTCCTTGGTTTCAAGTAAGCTCGTGAAAATGCTTGGTGGGATATCTACCCCTTCCCCTCAGCCCAAAACGAGAATTGGGACAGCCCTTACTCTCACGTGAACGCGCAAAACTAAGGGGAAGGGGTAAGACAGAGAAATGGGATTCACCCTAAGACTAAATCAAAAATGCCTGCCAAAATTAACACTGGTAGAAAACAAGATTTTCTCTCACCTTTGATCAATTTAATGGATCCTTGCTGAATAAAAGTATACATTTATTTAACAAACAAATCTTATGGACCCCAAATCTTTGAACAGTTTCTCAAGTCAAATGTAGTGCATAAATAATGCTCATTTTGCATGAACTTTTCTTTTAAATAGTATACAGAATTAACCACATTTTGCCATAAGTTAAATATATTAAGTTTCTACAATATATAAATCTATTGTAGAAATGTAATTTCCTGTAAAGCTGCTTTGCAACGATTGTATCGTAAAAAGCGCTATACAAATAATCTTGAATTGAATTAAATAGTTGTAACTCTTGTTTTCTCTACAGGAGAAGAATGGAGTCTGTGAAACCTGTGAAATCAAGCAGAACACATGCGAGACGTCCGTTGTGTTTTCTGAGCACAGCGGTGAATACTGCATCAATCTGACCGGATGGACCGGACAGAGGTTCTTCAATCTCAGAAGCAGCTGTTTCACTGGAGACATAAGAAGCTGTAAGTGCGATTTCAACCAAACAATCTACCGCTTATTTCTGAAGACAGAAAATGTACCATCCGCTGAGCTCTCAACATATTGCAGCTATTTGAAGATCTGCAGTGGCTTTTCTGTTTCAAAGATAATTATGTGTGTGTCTGTGTGTGTGTGTGTGTGTGTGTGTGTGTGTTTTAATTATTAGAGAGAAAGAGGTATTATTATTTTATGTGTTTAAATGTAGGCAAGTAGAAATAAATTAAAACCCTGCTTATGTTATTTTTGTCCTTATTCAAAAATATATATATGAAATGGAATAAGAACTTTTAGCTGGAAAAAAATGATGGATTAATGATGGATTTCTTTCTGTCCTTTTAGTGACACAGTGGTGCAGAAACACACATGATGAGCTTGCAGCAGCCGGTGAAGCTGTTTGTTCAGTGATCACATTCACTCCACATCTGTTTCCTCGAAACACATGTTGTAGTGCTTTAAGAGGCTTAACGCGCCGCTTTCTGTCTCTTTGTGCTCGTGTTTGATTTATCAGCACTTCAGGCTTTCATCTTAATACCTGTCTGTTAACTTACTGGTCTTAGTAGCTGATTTGTGTTATCTTTGTTGTACTCTTGATGCTTGACCTGTCCAGCTACATGTGACGAACACAACAAGTCTGCAGGAATGTGAATGTAAACGCTGCACAATAAGTGAGTGAGTGCAGGGATTTAATTATTGTTGTGCTGCCGCGTTCATAATTCATTCAACATTGTTTACAAAGATCTATCTTTTTTTTCCTTTAATTTGTGAGAAATACAGTATATTACTATACTAAAGTTAATAATACTGTTCCAAAGATTGGGGTCAATAAGAGTTTTTTTGTTTTGAAGGATCTTATTCATTCATTTATTCTCCATTCATTGTTCAGTTATCATTTTTTATTATTCCATTTAATCATATAGTCATTTATAATAATCAATAACGCCATTTGTATACTCATTTAATTGATTCATTAACGGATTAGTCCATTAATCATTTTTTTGTATGACAGTTTTTTATATTATTTTTCCATTTGTAGTCTTATGACTGCGTCTCAAGGGCTGTTGTCTTCATGAATGGAAATTCAAGGTTTATGGGATGTTGTAGTAAAACAGTTTGCTATAACAGTACTTGTTAGATTTGTGTGTCTGATCATTGAAATATACGCAACAACGATTATACAATAAACTCTTTTTTATCATCATCATTTGGTCTCGTGCTTCTGCTCTTTGATCTTCTTGGCGGACAGAAGACTGTTAATACCGTTTTGGGTATTTTGGGTACCAGACACGATTGCTGTCAGCAGGTTTTTTGTATTAGGCAGTTTTGCTGATTGTTTCCAGACGAAACAGATGTTTTCTGACAGGATCTAAGGCTGGATCTTAATTATCTGGCGAGGAGCCGTACCCGTGATCTAACAGTTTGTTTGTTTTTTACAGTTTTTACTGTATTTTTGGTCAAATAAATGCATTGGTGAAGGCAGGCAGATGGATAGATGGATGGATGGATGGATGGATGGATGGATGGATGGATAGATAGGATTATAGATAGACGGAGCAAAGATAACATAGATAGATAGAGATAGATGATGATGGCTGGATGGATGATGATGGATGGATGGATGGATGATGATGGATGGGATGGATGGATGGGGATGGATGGATGGATGGATGGATGATAGATAGAAGATATAGATAGACGGAGAAAGATAAATAGATGGATGGATGGATGGATGGATGGATGGATGGATGAGGATGTGAGGATGGATGGAGATAGAGGAGGATAGATAAGGATGATATAATGAGATAGATAGTATGGATGATAGAGAGATGGATAGATGGATAGATAGATATAGATAGACGATAAGAAAATAGGAAGAAAGATAGATGGAGGATGGATGGATGATGGATGATAGATAGATAAGATACGGAAGAAAGATGGATGGATGGATAGATGGATGGATGGATGGATAGATAGATAGATAGATAGATATAGATAGACGGAGAAGAGAAAGGATAGAGATAGATAGAGATGCTGGCTGGCTGGCTGGCTGGCTCTGCGGCTCGCTCTCTCGCTCGCTCGCTCTCGCTCGCCGGCGCCCGCTCCCTCGCTCGCTCGCTGGCTCGTGGCTGGCTGGCTGGCTGGCTGGCTGGCTGGCTGGCTGGCTATGGCTCGCTCGCTCGCTCTCGCTCGCCTGGCGCCCGCTCCCTCGCTCGCTGGCTGGCTGGCTGGCTGGCTGGCTGGCTGGCTGGCTGGATGGCTCGCTCGCTAGCTCGCTCGCTCTCGCTTCGCCGCGCCCGCTCCCTCGCTCGCTCGCTGGCTCGCTCGCTCGCTGGCTCGCTGGCTGGCTGGCTGGCTGGCTGGCTGGCTGCTTGCTGGCTGGCTGGCGGCTGGCTGGCTGGCTGGCTGGCTGGCTGGCTCTGGCTCGCTCGCTCGCTCGCTCGCTCTCGCTCGCCGGCGCCCGCTCCCTCTCTCTCATCGCTCGCTGGCTGGCTGCTGGCTGGCTGGCTGGCTGGCTGGCTGCTGGCTGGCTGGCTCGCTCGCTCGCTCGCTGCTCTCGCTCGCCGCGCCCGCTCCCTCGCTCGCTCGCTGGCTCGCTCGCTCGCTGGCTCGCTCGCTCGCTCGCTGGCTGGCTGGCTGGCTGGCTGCTGGCTGGCTGGCTGGCTGGCTGTCTGGCTGGCTCGCTCGCATCTCGCTCGCTCGCTCGCTCGCTCGCTCGCTCGCTCGCTCGCTCGTCGCTCGCTCTCGCTCGCGGCGCCGCTCCCTCGCTCGCTCGCTGGCTCGCTCGCTCGCTCGCTCGCTCGCTCGCTCGCTCGCTCGCTCGCTCTCTGATCGCTACGCTGCTAATCTCGCTGGACTGGATGGATGGATGGATGGATGGATGGATGGATGGATGGATGGATGGATGGATGGATGGATGGATGGATGGCGACAGACAGACAGATAGATAGATAGATATCACTGTATAAAATACTGTAATGCAGCATCTTTATCTGGCATGTAATGTAATACACTGATATAACATCAGATGGCACTATAACACAACAACACTGACATCTGATACACGGACATTACTTGAGGGTAAAAACTTCCGCTTTTAAAATTAAACGCGAGTGAATGGACCGGCTGTCTAAATGATACTGAATCATATATATAATGGTTTCAGAGTAATTTAAGTCAAGCCTCAACAAGTGTGACGTCGGTGAGTAAGAGAGTGAGGGAGTTACCTGTATTCACCTGTAAACACCTTTTCCGTGCCTGAGGGAGTGCGCGAGACACACGTCATTTCCCTGAAGAGCGGCGCTTCTCTGGAAGCCTCGCGCTGCCTCGCCGTCCGGAACAACACAGACCTGGACGAGAATGGGCTTCACTACACTACACTACAACGATAATCTCGACAGGATTAACACTTTTTACTCGAAGAAATATAATATATGCATTTCGGATTGAAACTCGCTGGCAATAATGTGGATACAGATCTATATCGGTGTCTTGATCCTGATCCAAATATCCGCCTCAGAGGGTAAGATGATTTTATTTGTGTATTTGATTATTTAGTAGCATATTATTAATATAATATCAATTTAATACATTACAGCATTTAAAATATATATTTATTAAATGATTATATTTATTATTATCAAAAACGAACTTTATTTTATGTATTACTGCATTTATTTTTTGGGAAATTAAATTCTTGGAGGAAACAGACCCTTTTAATGTATCTAAATATTTCATAAATGTTGATAATGACTAAAGTTGGGGCCATGGTAGGCACATGTGAAGCGGGATGGCACAGCACTAAAAGGTTTTAGCTTTCATATAAAGAGGGCTAACTCAACACACACTGGTAGATATTTCTCTATTTCATTTTCATGATAACATTACATTACTTTAATTTCTGAATATTTTCTGAATCGTATGGCAGCCCAATGCCAAGGTCATGGGTTCAGTTCCCAGGGAAGGCAAGAACTGACAAATATATGTTCACACAGTGTTGGATAAAAGTGCTCACCAAAAGATTTTAACACTTTCTATGCTTTTAGAGTTGCTATCTTTACATTTAGCGTTGTTTTACCGTGGTGTTTTCCAAGGTAAGCGGGTAGGTTTATGTGTTTGTGCGGTCCAAAGGCCGGCTGCAAGTGTTAGTTTTTATTGCACTGACATCTGAGATTAATCAAAACACATGAGAGGGACGCAAACCCAGCCCTTTACTGTCAGTCATTTAACATTTCACACATTCCTCTCATTCATAGTTTAAAGCAGGGTTCCTCAAATCTTGCCCTGGAGGGCCAATGCCCTGCAGAGTTCAGCTCGAACCCTGATCAAACTCACCTACCTGTGATTTTCTATTGATCCTGAAGACATTGATTAGCATGCTCAGGTGTGTTTGATTAGGGTTAGAGCTAAACTTTGCAGGAATGTGGATCTCGCGAGCCAGATTAGAGTATCCCTGGTTTAAAGTGAGCTTCACTAAAGAGATCTGTGAACATCTGGACAGAAATACGATCATGACAGTCACGTACTGTACTCTCTCTACGTATGAACTAAATCCATACAGCAGGTCAGAGTTCAAGCATAGCACAGCTGAGCTATAAATCAATCTGATACGACTGAATAAATGAATGTGATAAAAAGTTGCTGATGTGATTATGAAGCTGTTAAAGCAAGTCTATAATGACTCATTTAGATGAGAGTAAATGATTCGACAAGCAAAGAGATCTGATTTCAGTCGTAATTCATTTTGTACCAAATTTTAGCCCCATTAAAAAGACCTCAAGTAATACAACAGCTCGGTCCTGTGAGTCAAACACTTTTTCTTTGAGTGTTGTAATATGATTCATCTCATTACAACAGTTTTTGGGTTGGGAAGCTTGTTCGGTTGGCGTTCTCAGAAGTTCTTAAGGAAGTTGGCGTTTACTGGTGACTGGTTTGCACATACTTTACGAAACAGATGAAGACTGACTGAGATGGCAGTGATTGAGGTAGTGGCTCAGTGGTTAGAGCATTGTGTTAGCAGCACAAAGGTTGTGGGTTCGATTCCCAGGGAACACATGTACTGACAAAAAAATGTATAACCTGAATGCACTGTAAGTCTCTTTGGATAAAAGCGTCTGCTAAATGCATAAATGTAAATTGACTCCACAGATCCTGATTTTTCTGAATATAATGCCTGTAATGAGAGAAAGGGGCGGCTTTGTGTGTATTTGTTTTCTTGGCACTTGTCTTCTCAGTGATGGTTAATGGTCAATAGTCAAAACTAGGAAAACGAGTCCGAGAGCTTCATCAGACACTCGTACACACACTGTAAACAAATGTGTAAAAACGCTACGGAAATAAACTGTTAGCTCCTGCACTATATACAGAGAAAAACTGTAAAAGATCTAACCAGACATTTCATGTAATTTTAAAGTAAAATTTAGCTGATAATTGTACAGTTTTTAGGAGTAAAAAAACAAATCAATGTATAATTTACAGTCAAAAACTGTAAACTGGTATTTCCAGAATTCCCTGCATGACACTCCACATTTAAAAGTATTAAATAATCATGTTTTTTAATAGTTTTGGTTATCAGTTTACATGCATTTGCGCGTTGTTGCATCGTCTGTTGTTTAATGAAAGTTTATTGCATTAAGTAAGTATCATGTGTGTTACCATGATGGTGTTTTGTGTCTGCATGAATGCCTCTGTGCATCATCTGTATATTAGTATATACCTCTGCTTGTGATGAGCTTTGATTCTTCGTGTGGCTTTCTCTTTTACCCCCTGCATTATTATGGTGGTTGTCAGTGTGTTTGAGGTACAATACAGATTTGAATAGCAGTGTGTGTTATTGGATTAACTGGTTTACATAAAAATTTCCTTGTGCGCAAAATACAGTTTTATACTGTAATTTTTACAGTTTGGTCTGTAAATGTGTTTACAGTTTTTCCGTATTTTTTACAAAATTATTCTGGCAACCACAGCTGTGACTAATGGCTTGTGAAGCTAATCAATTCAAATCCCTCATGAACACATTTATGTTCTTTGGAGATGGTCAGTTTTATATATATATATATATATATATAGAAGTCTCACCAAGACTGCATTTATGAGATCAGAAATACTGTAAAACAGTCATATTGTGAAATATTATTTACATTTAAAATAGCTGCTTTCTATGTGAATATATTCTAAAATGTAATTTATTCCTGTGATGCAAAGCTTAATTTTCTGCATCATTACTCCAGTCTTTAGTGTGAAAGTCTTTTTCTCCAACTGAATAAAAAAATTAAACGAGGAAATTGCGACTTTTTGTGATAATTACGTGAAATAAATTCGGCATTGATAGCAACAAAGTCAGATTGTTATTATTATTGTCATATGTGATTTTATATAATGCAGTTGCGGGAATAAAGTCTGAATTGTTAGATGAAAACTTGCAATTAACTCTTCGCTAATACACACCCGCTTAGTTACCGTTGCTATGTTTGACAAGCCATGTCGTGATGGTCTCACACTAAACATCATGTTCTCACGCAGTAAAAAATACAAAGAGGAAAGTGACAGCATGCCGACAGACAAGACAGGGTTTTTCTGGTACGAAACGAGGTCTCGGGACTCTCAGCTTTCAAACTATGTATTCCAACAATGAATACAGTTTTGTGGCTCTTTAATGTGTTGCAGCAGATCGCTGTATTGCCTCAGTTCAAGCGGCACGTGTCACAATCATCACTTCCTCTTTACTAGTTATAGCATGAAAGAGACATCAGAAGGTATCTTGTTTCAACTGCGGAACGACGTCAATACACACCATTATAAGTCCACCTACATTAATGTACTCTCCTGTCTGATTTGATTGTCGGACAAAAGGGCGGATTCAATGATATGATTGGTCGGATCGCCTGTCAATCAAGCTCCCTGCGAAGGGTCAATTACCTTGTTTTATTTTTTATTCAGTGGAGGTAAAGGCCTTCCATACTACAGTGTCACATGATCGTTCAGAAATCATTCTTAATTTGCTCCAGTACATTTCTACTTATTATTACTATTATTATCAAGGTTTAAGGTTTCTTTATTTATCACATAATAAATTATACAGGGTATAATCAGAAGTGAAATGTAGATCAAATCAGGTCCGCTCAGTGGACAGTGCAAAAGAATAATAAATATATAAAAGTAACACAACACAAGAGCATATATATATAGGTAAAAAGCATATATATAGGTTAGCATATATATAGGTTATTATCATCAATGTTGAAAACAGTTGTGCTGCTTAATTATATTTGTGAAAATCGTGATACTTTTTTTTTTTTACATTCAGTTTTTTCAAAAACTTTCTTTGTTCTCATAAAAGAGCCTGTATCTGACAAGACAAAAACAAAAGAGAGTCACGAGAATCAAACGACTGCTACACTTTACATTACATATGCTAAATTATCTTCAATATGTCCCATAAGAGCAGTTCAATAGGTTTAGACTGATAACATTTTAGGGGCGTTTAAAACGCATCTGAATATAAAAGCAGTGCAAAGTCCAAAATACTAGATCAAAAGTTGATATCAGACAGAAACTGGCACTGGTCGATGGTAATAGCAGTGTGCGTGACACGTTAAATGGCAAGTGTGAGCGTGTGTGTGTGCGTGGGTGTTTGGAGAGTAGAGCTAGCGGGAAGGGAAGACGGTTTTGATGTGTTGTGTTTACCACGAGAGGAGAGAGAGCATTTGGGGAGGGTCACCGGGGGACATGGACCCTTGGCTTGTTCACAAAAAGCACTGATGGCGTCGTCAGGTCAGTCTGAACCAGTACAACAGGAATCTCTGTCTGTACCTGTGGCTGATAAGATAAAAAAAAGAATATGAGATGACAGTAAAAGAAAAGTAATGATCGTTTACATACATGAAGCCTATTTCTCACCAGTTCAAATTCCTTTGTGATAAAAAATCACACTGATTGTTATGACTGTAATAAATTCATGAAAATTATCTTTTCTGAAGAATGTTAAAAACAGTTATTATATAGAAAGAGCAGAATTATTATGAAAAACACTAAAAATATCTAATTCATTATACTGTTGGGGTTAGTATTTTTTTTAAGAAATTAATACTCCGCAAGGATGCATTGAATTGATCAAAAGTCACAGTAAAAACTTTAATGTATTTTTTTTTCAATTAAATGCTGTTCTTTTGAACTTTCTCTTCATTCGTTCACAAAAGTGAAGCAGCACAATTGTTTTTAACATTATTACAATAAAAAAATATATAGCAGCAAATCATCATAGTAGTATGATTTCTGAAGAATCATGTGACACTGAAGACTGGAGTATTAATGCTGAAAATTCAGCTGTTACTTTTTAACATATTTTACAATAACAAACCGTTTTAGAAGGCAGTTATTTTTTATTGTAATATTTCACAGTATTAATTTGACTGTATCAAATAAATACTTTTTCTTTCATTTTAAATATTACAGACTCCAAATTATGAGTTTCTGGAGTTTTGGTCCCATTCTTGCCTGATAGGTTTCCAGCTGCTGAAGAGATTGTGGTCGTCTTTGACGTATTTTTAGTTTAATGATGCGCCAAATGTTGTCTGTAGGGGAAAGATCTGGACTGCAGGCAGGTCAATTCAGCACCCGGACTCTTTTACTACGAAGCCCTGCTGTTGTAATAGCTGTAGTGTGTGGTTTTGCATTGTCCTGCTGAAATAGACGTCGTCTGGAGGGGAGCATGTGTTGCTCTAAACCCTTTATATACCTTTCAGCATTCATAGAGCCTTCCAAAACATGCAAGCTGCCATACCGTATGCACTTATGCCCCCCCCACACCACCAGAGATGCTTTCTTTTGAACTGAACGCTGATAACACGCTGGAAGGTCTCCCTCCTTTTTAGCCCGGAGGACACTGCGTCCGTGATTTCCACCAAAAATGTCAAATTTGGACTCATCTGACCATTGAACACTTTTGCTCTTTGAAACAGTCCGTTATAAATGAGCCTTGTCCCACAGGGCACAATGGCACTTCTGGACCATGTTCACATATGACCTCCTTTTTACATGATAGAGTTTTAATTAGCATCTGTAGTTGGCATCTGTAGTTGGCACAGTGGATTGTGTTTACCGACAGTGGTTTCTGGAAGTATTCCTGAGCCCATTTAGTAATGTCAATGACAGAATCATGCCAATGAGTGATGCAGTGTCGTCTGAGGGCCCGAAGACCAGGTCTTTAGCCTTGTCCCTTACGCACAGAGATTATCCAGTTTCTCTGAATCTTCTGATGATGTTATGCACCGTAGATGATGAGGTTTGCAAAGCCTTTGTAATTTGATGTTGAGGAACGTTGTTTTTTTAAAGTATTCCACAATCTTTTTACGCACTCTTTCACAGATTGAAGAGACTCTGCCCATCTTTACTTCTGAGAGACTCTGCTTCTCTAAGAAATCCCTTTGATAGCTAATCATGTTACAGACTTGATGTCAATTAACTTAATTATTTGCTAGATGTTCTCCCAGCTGAATCTTTTCTAAATTTCTTGCTTTTTTAGCCCTGTGTTGCTCCCGTGCCAACTTTTTTGAGACCTCTAGCAGGCATCAAGTTTGACATGATCTCATTTAGTGGATAAAAGTGTAAACTTTCTCAGTTTAAACATTTATTATATTATCCATGTTCTATTGTGAATAAAATATTGGCTCATGTGGTTTGAAAGTATTTTAGTTTTCATTTTATTCAAATGTAAAAAACGTCCCAACATTTCACTAATTTGGGTTGTATCACTTTTCTTGCATTATAGTGCAAACGAGAATTGTATAACTTTACTGAATGAAATGTGCTTAACTCTTTTCCAAGAAGATGCTAAAAATCTTAATGATTTAAAAACAAGCTTCATTTTAAATATTTTTCAAAGCATTTATTTATTTTCTGAAATGTGGTCCACGTGTCTTGACAGATTTGGTCTTTTTACAGTACAGTGAATGGGAATTATGAGAAATGTTTTACTTAGCATAATAAGAAATGAAATATAGATCATGTGGTCATACTAATGCAAATATAGAGAAAAGAGCATGTTATTAATCAACACTAATGTGATTGTGTCTCTTTTAGCTGTGAGTCTCCCGTCTCCCGCTAACGTGTCTATTCAGTGTGACAGCTATGGAGTTGAAGTTCGATGGAAATATCCTGATCGCGATCAAGACGTTTACTTCCAGGTGATAGTGAAAGACGACTTCAATGAAAGGTAAATCATCAGAAAAAGAACCTGATCTTTCATAGTTACTAAAAGCCTTTTATAGTTTCTAAATGTTAATTTTATCTTGATTAAATGACTGGTGAATCCTTTAAATACTAGTTAAACCATAAAGTTGTTTTCTGCCATCATGAGCTTACTTTATTTATTTTTGTTCCAGGAACTCTAATCTTACTCGAAATCTGCATTTAAACATATCCAGCATGCTGTTTAAGCCAGCATACAACCGCTACTATGTTAATGTGACGGCCGTGCGAGGAGGAATGAAGTCAAAGCCAACCCAATCACATATCTTCAGCTATAATAAATATGCCACCAGCGATATTAAGTGTATGTTTAGTCTGTGTTTTTATTGGAAATATCACACATCATATCAAATGCCGACAGTATAATCGAACTGTACTATGGTTTATTCAGGTTATTTGGATTTTCCCGAGGTTGAACTTTCTCCTAAAGATGGCAAACTTCACGTTCAGTTCACCAACCCTCTTCAGCTGTACAGAAACTCACCGGCTCTGCGCAACCTCACTGATAATCTGAAATACTGTATCAAAACAGAAGAGGTAACCTTCACTTTCCTGTCTGCCTGCAGTAAGAGTTCAACCAAATACAGAAAAACCTCCCTTGAAGAATCTTCAGCAGCTTTTTCTAGATTATAATAATTGAATTTGAGCTTTAATAAAGACCAAAATGCAACATAAAAGCAGGGGCGGACAAAGTACACAACTTCATTACTTGAGTGAAAGTTCAGAGACTACCGGCCAAATACTATTCCACTACAAAGTACATGCTTTTAAAAGTACTTAAGTATCAAAAGTAAATACATTGTTTTGTTGTCACATTGTTGTATATGTACAATACCATATGCCACTAATGCAACCTACTGAATGCACTGATTAGCTTGTATTATATTTGGAATTAAGAGCTTTTATGTTACCAAACCAATAGAATGAAGATAATAAATGTTTAATTTATTTAACACTCCTACTTATTTTTCAAAGACATATTGAAGGCTGTTATATGGTTCATTTTAGGCAAATGTTGAAACATACTCTCTCAGTATGGCCGTGGGTGTGCTCGTTGTGCCAAAGAACCATCTTTTTGCATTTTTTCCATCAACGGATCAGTGTTCATAAAATGCTCAGAAATCAGTGAACTTCACAACATGTGGCTACTGTTGGGTATTGTTTGAATTTTATTCAAACAATAAATTTGGTATTGGGTAAATTGGGTATTGTAGGGGTGGAGATGGGTAGGTTTAGGGGTGGAGATGGGTAGGTTTAGGGGTGGAGATGGGTAGGTTTAGGGGTGGAGATGGGTCGGTTTAGGGGTGGAGATGGGTAGGTTTAGGGGTGGAGATGGGTAGGGTTTATGGGTGGAGATTGGTAGGGTTTTTGGGTGGAGATTGGTAGGGTTTATTGGTGGAGATTGGTCATTTTAAGGGGGAAAGAAGGGTAGGTTTAGGGGTGGAGATGGGTAGGTTTAGGGGTGGAGATGGGTAGGTTTAGGGGTGGAGATGGGTCGGTTTAGGGGTGGAGATGGGTAGGTTTAGGGGTGGAGATGGGTAGGTTTAGGGGTGGAGATGGGTCGGTTTAGGGGTGGAGATGGGTAGGTTTAGGGGTGGAGATGGGTAGGGTTTATGGGTGGAGATTGGTAGGGTTTTTGGGTGGAGATTGGTAGGGTTTATTGGTGGAGATTGGTCATTTTAAGGGGGAAAGAAGGGTAGGTTTAGGGGTGGAGATGGGTAGGTTTAGGGGTGGAGATTGGTAGGTTTAGGGGTGGAGATTGGTAGGGTTTATGGGTGGACATTGGTAGGGTTTTTGGGTGGAGATTGGTAGGGTTTATTGGTGGAGATTGGTAGGGTTTATTGGTGGAGATTGGTAGGGTTTTTGGGTGGAGATTGGTAGGGTTTTTGGGTGGAGATTGGTAGGGTTTAGGGGTGGAGATGGGTCGGTTTAGGGGTGGAGATGGGTCGGTTTAGGGGTGGAGATTGGTAGGTTTAGGGGTGGAGATTGGTAGGTTTAGGGGTGGAGATTGGTAGGGTTTTTGGGTGGAGATTGGTAGGGTTTTTGGGTGGAGATTGGTAGGGTTTTTGGGTGGAGATTGGTAGGGTTTATTGGTGGAGATGGGTCGGTTTAGGGGTGGAGATGGGTCGGTTTAGGGGTGGAGATTGGTAGGTTTAGGGGTGGAGATTGGTAGGTTTAGGGGTGGAGATTGGTAGGGTTTTTGGGTGGAGATTGGTAGGGTTTTTGGGTGGAGATTGGTAGGGTTTTTGGGTGGAGATTGGTAGGGTTTATTGGTGGAGATTGGTAGGGTTTATTGGTGGAGATTGGTCATTTTAAGGGGGAAAGAAGGGTAGGTTTAGGGGTGGAGATTGGTAGGTTTAGGGGTGGAGATTGGTAGGTTTAGGGGTGGAGATTGGTAGGGTTTTTGGGTGGAGATTGGTAGGGTTTATTGGTGGAGATTGGTAGGGTTTATTGGTGGAGATTGGTCATTTTAAGGGGGAAAGAAGGGTAGGTTTAGGGGTGGAGATGGGTCGGTTTAGGGGTGGAGATGGGTCGGTTTAGGGGTGGAGATGGGTCGGTTTAGGGGTGGAGATGGGTCGGTTTAGGGGTGGAGATTGGTAGGTTTAGGGGTGGAGATTGGTAGGGTTTTTGGGTGGAGATTGGTAGGGTTTTTGGGTGGAGATTGGTCATTTTAAGGGGGAAAGAAGGGTAGGTTTAGGGGTGGAGATGGGTAGGTTTAGGGGTGGAGATGGGTAGGTTTAGGGGTGGATATGGGTAGGTTTAGAGGTGGAGGGCTGGATCTTGTGTTCTGCAGTGAGGACCATCTCAAATATCCATTCAAATCTAGGCGGAAAACTGTGGGATTATAAATACTGAAAGACTTGTCAACACTGGAAGATCCTGGCAGATCTCAGGCCAGAACTTTTTCAGAAAAAAAGAGTTCAGTGAATCTAAAAATGCGCACACTGGAAAACCTGCTACATGTAACGACTTTCGAGTTTCGACTTAGGGACCTTGATAAAAATGTTGCGGAGTAAAAAGTACGATATCTGTCTTTCAAATGTAGTGAAGTTAAAGTAGCAAGTTTCCAGAAAAAAATAATACTCAAGTAAAGTACAGATACTCAAAACATGAACTTAAGTACAATACTCAAGCAAATATACTTTGATACTGTCCACCTCTGCATAAAAGTAGCTGAAGTCATATGATCGCTCCGTTTGAAGAACAGATTAAAATATAAGTAATTATATATCTTCAAATCAATAACTAAAAAGTAACTGAAATATTGTAAAATATTATAATTTCAAATAACTATATTGTAAAATGTAATTTATTCCTGTGATCAAAGCTGTATTTTCAGCACCACATGATCTTCATAAATCACTCTAATATACTGATCTGCTGCTGAAAGAAACATTTCTGATCATCAGTGTTGAAAATGGTTGTGCTCTGTTTGGGGAAACCATGATTTTCTCTCACTTTTTATCAATTTTATTTTATTTAACAAACAAATCTTATGGAGCCCAAATCTTTGAACTGTATCTCAAGTCAAACGGAGTGCATAAATAATGAAAACAAGGCTCATTTTGCATTTTCAATAGTTGTAACTATTGTTTTCTCTACAGGAGAAGAATGGAGTCTGTGAAACCTGTGAAAAGACACAGAACACATGCGAGACGTCCGTTGTGTTTTCTGAGCACAAAGGTAAATACTGCATGAATCTGACCGTATGGATCGGACAGAGGTTCTTCAATCTCAGAAACAGCTGTTTCACTGGAGACATAAGAAGCTGTAAGTGTGATTTCAACCAAACAATCTACCGCTTATTTCTGAACACAGAAAGTATTAGAAACGCAGCATCCTGAAATAGAGACAAATACAATTATTTTGTAGTTTTAATGAGTTTATTTTGTGTTGTGTTCACTAGTTATAATAGAGAATCTGGAAATGCATCCCAACTTTAACATATTAGGTAGTAAATTAAACACAGTTTACATGAAAAATACTTAGATAACGAAGAGAAAATTATATTTTTTTATACATGAGACAAAACATATGGCCTCAATGGTACCAAGCTGAAACAGAAACCAAGCATTATAAAGGGCTATTAAATGATAAACCCAACAATAAATACATGCAGAGCTGAGGACGATATTATTGACTGATGTTTTTCATTCTTCCCTCCAGATCCTCCGGTCACCGTGTACATGTTTTCAGTGCTGGGGGTCGTTTTAACACTGCTGTTCATAACCGTCATCATTATGCTGTTAGTGAAGAAGTGGAAATCAGAAATAAAGAAGATCCTTGACCCTATGCTCCAGCGTTCCCTTGTAAGTTGCTTTTTGGCCTGTTCTTGATATTTATGTGCACCTTTTTCAGTAAAACATTGGTATAAATGGAATGCAGCATTATGCAATTGAAAAATTATGTCTTTATTTTACTATAATTAGCCTCTACTTGTCTATTTACATCAATGCTGCACATTCCTATTTACGCAAGACATAAAAGATGATCATATGTATTTACGAACTGAACAGTATTTGTAAATATGGGTAATTATGAAGACACTGTTTTGTAGTGCAAACAGTTTGACCATTTACTGCACTTTATTCTTCTCGTTATTACTCTAAAGCCGCTAATCAACCTGAAGTCTCGCCCATAGGCTTCTGCATTGAAGAATAAGGTGCATAGAGTTGACTACTATCCATTTAATATGCCAGAAAATTATTTAAAATAACCATTCACCATCAGTGTTGTTAAATAAAACTATTAACATTTGCTTTTGGTCATTTAAAAATAAAAATCTAAATATTAGTTGAAAATGTAAAACTTAGGTTGAACAAAAAATGCCCTGGACGCTCACTGAAGTACTATAATTACTAAAATAAAATATAAATACTACATTAAAACGAAATAACAAATGAAAATCTTAAAATGAAGTTGAACTAAAAATGCTGCCTTGGAAGCTCGCTAAAATAAAAAAAATTGAAGTATTATAATGACTAAAAATAAAACTACATAAAATAACAAACATTAAATGAAAAACTTAAACTAGAAAAGTAAAAAGTATGAATTAGAAATGTTGTATAGGAAAAAAAGTAGTAAAAAATTACTAAAACAGCAATAAAACTAAGCAGAAATATATCAACAATATAAAAATGCAAATGAAAAAGCACAAAATAAACATTAAAACAAATAAAATGTCTTGGACAGAATAAATAAAAAAAGTAGTTGAAGTGCTAAAACGAAATGACTAAACCTGAAATATATTAAATCTAAATAAAAGAATGAATGACGAGGTTGTCTGATGTTGTTGGGGTCTCAGTGTTCATGTTTTTGGGTAAAGCGTGCTCTTAATTTGTCAGAAGTGTGTTTTATGTGAGCGTGTTACCCAGCAGCATTCCTGCACTGGGATGAGTGTCTGTAAACCGTCTCTTTCTGGTTTGGTAGAATTTCTCTTCACACTCGCCGGAAACACTGGATGTGGAGCCGGAGAAAGTGGAGCTGCATTTGCATATCGAACCGCCTGAGGACCCAAAAGAGCAAACCACGCTGATACCACCGTCCGATGACAAGGATGAGGGAAGCAGCGGCTTGGAAGATAACCAACCCTACGGGCCGAATGACCTTGTGAAAGATGAGCAGAGCGACTCAGACTTTTACGACTGTCCACATGCCCCCAGACAGAGACGGTGTATTCTGGAGATAAACAGTCCTGGAGATACAGTCGATGTTACGGACCCTAAACTGCTTTTAGAGGTCTAGACGTGAAGGAAAGTACCGTAAAGGCAGCAAAATCCCCGGACCTGTCGCCTAGATGTGTTTCGGGAACATGACCTGGCTGGGACGGGGCTGTTGGTACAGATACAAGCGCTCTCGTGACATCATGAATGGAGTTCCCCCTGGTTTTCTGCTTCCTGGCACAATGGAAAAACCTGTTTGGCGTTTGTCTTCATCACGACACTCCTTTAATTTGAACAGAAACTCCTCATACACTAGCTCAGGGCACTGTGCTATTCTCTTTCTTCTTGTTTGTTCATTACTACTACTATTTTGCTACATACTGTAGTTTTATCTCCTAAGCGAACGGAGTTTTATCTCGTGGCCTTTAAACAGTTTTACTTTAAGTGCTGCTCGGGTCATGTGACTTCTCTCACGTCTCGTGGGATTTACCGGCATTACAAAACAATTACTGTATGTGAAAAACACAACACCAAATATATCCTTACCTGGCTTTGTTGAGTTGATTCCAGAGAAACACAGAATTACAGTAATTGTAAAACAGTAAATGCACCAGCTAGCGTAAGCTGTAATAAGATGTCACATCAACCAGAAATGTACATTTCTGTTCAGAAAGTTTGTGGTCAGTATGATTGCTTTTAAAGAAATGCTCCGGCAAACACAGACCACTCCCCTAACATTAGTTTTCGGTTCCCGTTAGGTTATTTTTGGGGTTCTGGGAACCAAAAACGGTTAGCTGGGTAATATTTATTCAGCAAGGATGCAAGTATAATGTTGCTAAAATAAATGCTGTTCATTTGAACCTTCTGTGTTTATTAAAAACTACTTTATCATGGTTTCTATAAAGATATGAAGCAGCACAACTGTTTTCAACATTGATCATAATCAGAAATACTTCTTGAGCAGCAAATCATCATATTATTATGATTTCTGAAGATCATGTGACACTGAAGACTGGAGAAATGATGCTGAAAATACAGCTGCGCATCACTGCAATCAATTACATTTTACACTATAATCAAACAGTTATTTTAATATTTCACAATATTACTGTTTTTATTTGTTAATCAAACAAATGGAAACGTGAACAGAAGTGTTTGTTTCTACTAAACGTCTTTTAAAGACTGGATGTTTTTGTATGATCTCCAAGCTTTAATAAAACACTTCCAGCTTATATTTACTCAAACTCATCCTCGCTGTGAATCTGTCACGACGTGAACACAGCACGTGATCTTCAACCTCACTCCACGATGAAAACAGGAACGATACATAATGATGGGATTTCCATCACGATGACCTAACGAGCCTCTTTATCAAGCTACAGGCGGATGATAGTTTGCATTAAGTTATATTGTGCCACTTGTAAAAACATCTGATTGTTTGTGTCATGTGTTTTTATGTAAACCGGATTGGGATTCTATGGAAAAATTGTACATATATAAAACTGATTGAAAACCTTTGAATATGATAAAATGTTTAATAGTGTACAAACAAATATAACTGCTCAGTCATTAAGGAATTAACTCTTGTTGACTTTCAAACTTAGAACAGTTCTGAAGATTCCATGTGTTATGTCTCCATGGCAACACCTTTCAGAAGCGCATACCTTTGCATACAGAAGCGTTTGCATGAGGCAAACAAACGAAGTTCTGGTCATTTTAACGGTGCCATGTACTACTGACGTGTCTCCAGTGAGGTCCTACGAGAGCTTCAGGCCCTGAACGTTTGCTCTTAAATGAACCATGTGCTTCTCCTGCATCTGCTGCTCCTGTTTGAACGCCAGTTTGTTTGCTTTCTTCTCCGACCGTCTCTCCTAAAACAACAATGAATGAACACAAAGGTGCTTTTTAGGAAGGTATACTCCTCTTCCAATGTGAGATTTGTCCTCATTTTATTATAAAATAAGCAAAAAGTCAGACACACTTCCCCCTCGACTAGCTAATGTCTAACAGGCAATAATCACAGAGATAATCACAACATATACTGTGTTATATTAATATTGAGCATTATTTCCAGCATGACGCATCAGATTAGACAAAGCGCTGCCACCTGGAGGCCGTACGCACCTTCCTCTCCGTCTTGATGGCCTGTTTTCTGGCTCTCCTCTCCTCTGTGCTCTCGTCCTGTGAGCGGGGCTGCGTGGAGACTCGGGGCAGGTCCGAGTCGTTGATCCGCTCCATCCTCTCCACCTGTTTCCCCGTCAGGCCTCGTTTCGGCAGGACGTCCAGAGGAATCCCGGTCTTACTGGACACTTGGATCTGCTTGGGCTGCAAACACATGTTTACATGATGCAGATGCGTTCACCCGAAGAAACTTGCTTTGCATTCGAGATCAATGCGGGATTCAAACCCATTACCTTGGTGTTGCATGCACTGTGCTGTACTGTTTGTATTAAGTGTCACGTCTCTTGGTTTTAAGGTGTTTTCAATCTCTAATAATGCTTATGTAATCCTTATAAACAAATATTTTCTCCTCTAATTACCTCTGCGATGTGTTTTGGTCACGACATCGCATGCAAACTATTATAAAGAGCAAGTAAACATAACAGGTCTGTGTGCTTTATTAGTCAAACATTCGATTGATGAATCAGTGCATTAAACCCATCAACATGTTACTCATACGGTAGGTGTTATTTATCAAGATTAATATGAATACAAACTCACCGTTTGTTAGCTAAACTATGTCATAGCCTTGTTGCTATACATGTAGCATGTGTGCTTGTGTCTCTGTGCTTTAGGGGAAAACTAGATACTGTAACTCAGAGACGATCCACATCTCAAATTTGGTTCACATGTAAAATGGATGTGATTTGAATTAGAAATGTAATCGCAGTGAATCAGGTCGGTCCCTTTCCATCTTGATCTGTGTAATGAAATGAGTAAATATGTAACCTGTAAGGCTGGTTTCTTCACCTTTGGGGGGTCCTGGATCAGTTTAGGCCGGTTGTAGAGGTTGGAGTATGTACCTGGGAGAGAAAGATGAGAAGTATCATGATAAGAATAATTATCATGATATTTTGATACTGATCAAAAACTGTAATTTTGTAAAATATTATTAGTTCAAGGTTTCTTTATTTGTCACATAATAGTTATACAGGGCATAACTAGAAGTGAAATGCAATCGAATCAGGTATTATAACTGCTTTCTATTTTAATACACTTTAAAATGTAATGTATTCCTGTGATCAAAGCTGTATTTTCAGCATCATGACTCCAGTGTCACGTGATCCTTCAGAAACTGAATGATTCAGACTCACTGATGATGGTCTCACAGTCCCAGCGCTCTGCAGGCGGCTCAAACACCAGCGTCTCAATCTCCACCCCTTCATCATCCTCATCTTCCTCTTCTATCACCGAGGGCAGCTCTGCAGCACCCAGCTGATCTGGTTTCTGACATCTACACACACACAAAGTGATGAGCTCTTCTGCTGTGATCTCTCTCTCTCTCTCACACACACACACACACACGCACGCGCGCACACACACACAACGTGATGAGCTCTTCTGCTGTGATCTCTCTCACACACACACACACGCACGCACACACACACACACACACAGATCCGTGACAGACACTCGTACACACTCACTCTTTGTCTTTCTGTATGAAGTAGTCTTTGATGAGCTCCTCCAGTCGCTTGCTGTCCGGTTCGATGTAGCCCTCCAGCTCTGCGTTATCCAGCGCGCCGATCTCGTCATCGTCAAACTGCTCGTAAAACTAGTCAACAAACAGACAGTTACTGATTGCTGGTGTCTGTATTTAGTTGATAAAATAGTCAAAACAGTGTTATTAGGAAATATTATTACCAGGGTTTGACATTAACACCTGCCAAATGCAGGTAAAACAGCTGTGGTGGGTAACGCGGTCAAATCACTGGCCAATTCGTGGGCTATTTTGTAAATTATGTTCACTCATAAATTTTTGGGCAAGTTCACTGAAGCCAAATATGTGCAGATTTAGTGTGAGTCATCATGATATATTAAAAAGAGCCCATATCTAACCGACTTGAACAGTGATATGCAATGCCCACTGTCACATCCAGTGTGGACAGCCGCACGCTGGAATTTATGAATAACTGGTAACTTAAAGGGGTCACATGATGCTTTTTTAAAGATCATTATTTTGTGTATTTGGTGTAACAGAATATGTCGGCATGCTTTAATGTTCAAAAAACACAATTTTTCAAATACTGTAGATTATTGTAGGTCCTCTATGCCCCACCTCTCTCAAACACTTCATTTTCTACAATTGATAAGTCTAACTGACTAATTGATAGTCAGCTAAGTCCCTCCTTCCGACAAGCACGGTCCGCTCTGATTGGCCAGCTGACACAGAGCATTGTGATTGGCCGAACACCACAAGCTGCGTCGGAAATGTAACGCCCCTTTCCATAATCGCGAGCTTTAGCTTTCAAAATGAATTTAAAGAGTTCATAATGTCCTTAGTTTTACCATCGGTTCAACCCTGAGAGGGGAACGGAGTCACGCGCCAGACACAGTGATGAAGCTCGTATGTGTTCACACACTAGCCGCGATTAAGACGATTTCTGACGGGCTGTACACTCCACTGTGATGTGACACGGTCTCTCGCTCTCTCTCATACACACACACACACACACACACACACACACACACACACACACACACAGTGATTTAAATAGCAGATGTGCTTATGTGACCCTTTCTCTCTCTCTCACACACAAACACACACATGCTGTGATTAAAATAGCAGATGTGCTGATGTGACCCTCCCTCTCTCTCTCTCTCTCTCACACACACACACACACACACACACACACACACACACAACAGTCAATAGCAAATACTTAAACGAATAACAAAACAGTTGCTGATTCAGAACCGCCAGATTGTCATAGTAAAGTCAGAATTACCTCCTCTCCTAGGTTCACGAAACGGTCATACATAAAATGCGTTGCTGTTCACAGCATCTCCCTGACACCTCATCAACACTACTGCGGTTACTGAAACCACACCTATGCAAATCTCCCCACATTGTGACGTAGACATGTGGGGCGTGTTTGAATGAGCCGTTTCAGGAGGCGTGGCAGAGTGTTAACTTTGATAAAGAATATATCTTTGGGTTTGTAACTTCAGGGATCTGATCGATGCACAATCAGCTTGTCACACTACAAAGAGAAAGAAAACTTGAATGACATCATATGTCCCCTTTAAAATTTTGTAGTCAAATTGGCCGTTGAGTAAAAAAACTTAAATTCAAACCCTGAAAAATAACTTTTGTATTGTAATATATATTAAAATGTAATGTATTCCTGTGATCAAAGCTGAATTTCTGCATCATGACTCCAGTCTCTATCTCATTGTTTGGTTACTTACACAGCAAAGAAAAAATACACTTGGCTGTGGCACTTTAAATGTGGCGAAATTATTTTTTCTGTGTTGTAGTGTGTGCCTATACTAAAGATGAATTTGCACTCAATGTGGACAGGCACTACTAAGATCTGCCGACTGACCCTCTCGAAGCGGTCGTCCAGGAGCGTGAGCTGCTCGTTCCTCCTCATGACGGAAGACGTGAGCGAATACTCTGTGAAACGACTCTTCGTCTCGCAGTCGGCAAACATGAACTCTCTCCGGCCGCCTTCCCCGTCCTCTGACAGACCACCTTCTGAATCATAATCTTGCTCCTTGTCTTCATCGTCCTCATCTGTGTCCTCCCATTCATCATCATCATCACCACCACTGATGTCAAAAACAAAAAGGAGGTGATGGATTCTGATGTGGGCGGGGTTATGCAGATTCAAGCATTCACCCCATTGGTTAACTCACTTAATTTGCACGCAACATCCAATCATCAACAAGCTATCAGGCAGATGCTAATCTTTTGTCAGTTTTACCCCATGACGTCATTGGCTTTGACGACGAAGTCATCTTCCAGCATGTTCTCTGGGTCGTCAAAATCAAAGTCCTCATCCAGCGCAGCGACGATGTCAGGATCCATATCCAACCGCGGCCCTGGAGAGCAAGACGCGAAACTACATTAGCATTTGGCATTTTCTTTGACTACAGGCCTTTTGCGTAATCTTTTTTTATGAAAATATATTTATTTTTGTAAATCAAGGTCACATTGCCATTTACTATTGTTTGGTTTTGTCACTTATATGCATATATTTTAAAATAGATTTTTTTGCAGTGATGCAAAGCTGAATTTTCAGCATCGTTACTCCAGTCTTCAGTCACATGATCTTCAGAAATCACTATAATATGCTGATTCGCTGCTCTTATCATTATCAGTGATGAAAACAGTTGTGCTGCTTCATATTTTTGTGAGAACATGAAGTTAAAATAAAAACAGATTTTTAGTGTCTTTATAGACACTTGATTTATTGCATGCTTGATGAACAAAACTATTAATAAAAAAAACACCATTAATCTTACTGAAACCAAACTATTGAACTGTATAGCATTAAAAAATATATATATTAATGATAAAATAGAGTAGTTGTCCAACACGACCCATGCCTGTCCGAGGCCTTATTTTGGTTTTCTTCATGAATCAAGACAAAAGTAAAGTCAATGTTTGTTCTGCAGGTTTGTGAAAGACTGATTCTGATCTCACCTGAAACAGGAGCTGCTTTGTTTAATAAACCCACTTCCTCTTCAAACTCAGACGCGAACACAGACGAGGGCAGGTTGATGGAGGCCGTCTGCATGTACGACAAACATCAGCATAACATTTACATTTATGCATTTAGCAGACGCTTTTATCCAAAGTGACTTACTTTGATAGGTCATTCAGGCTATACATTTTTTTGTCAGTATGTGTGTTCCCTGGGAATTGAACCCACAACCTTTTGAAACAATGCTCTACCACTGAGCCACAGGAACACTAAAACCTCAGCATGTCCTCAAAACACAAGCTCATCGGCTGCAGGAGACACAACCGGACTATAATGCTGTTTGCTGTCACCCTCACTCTAGCTGCACGCATGTTTAATAAAAATAACCACGTGTTTATCTAATAACACATTTAACATTTCAAACCTTTCGTGTCATGATGAAATCAGGGATGTGTACATATTTCTGTTCCCTAATAGTGCCTACTTTTGATTAGCAAGTCACAAAACCTGATTCACAGCTGTGATGTAAACTTAAAGCTGATGGCTATTAATAAGAACTTACTCAATTTCATGTGTTCATTGGAAATATGTCAACACAAAAGAATTAACCCGAGCTGAAAATCCTTCACCTAATTTGGTGTTTTTGTTTTGCCTTTTAAAAATAGCGTATCAAGCGCTTGTGTAATATTACCACCAAATCCTGGAATCAATCTTTCGGTCAACTTGTTTTATTTCAACTAGCACAGGTTTAGATTTCGTTTTCAAATCGATTGATCGTGGGTCTTATTGATCTGAGTTTATGCACTCGATTTAGGATTGAAAAAATTAAATTTTGTTGATCATTTTGGCAATATTCACTCAAAAATTGTGCATAAGAAGCATTAGCTCAGGCTTACGATCAATACATTCTTGAGTAATTGAATAAAAAGATTGAATCCAATATTTGGTGATGTACCATTACCAAAAAGAAAGTCATGCAGAATGACATGAGTGCGAGTATTCAGATTTTTGTGTGGACTTTTCTGGTGCAGTATACATGTTACACATTACACCACCAGTGCAGAATATCTAATAGTGATTTATGGAGGTCTAAAGGCGAATGCCTCACAGGGACGTGGTCGTCCTCTCCGTCCGGAGCAGGTTTTGGTTGTGCGTCTCTGCGGAAGCGAGGAGCAGAGACCAGCTCTGTGGGCGGGGGCGCCTCTCTCAGGTGCTGCAGGTAATTGTAGTCATCATCAAAAAACACTCCAAACTTGTGCTGTTCCTCCCGCCTCTTCTCCACCTCCACCTGCAGGAACAAATGCTAACTTCAGTGACACGGTCCGGGGTGATATCTGCATGTTATGACTGCGTAACACTACAAAACCTGTCCGGTGGGTTTGATGTACCTTGGCGGCGGGCAGAAGGACATGTTGAGGTGCTTTCTCGTCTGCAGCGAGCGGATCTTTCTGACTTCTGTGCACCAGGTGGAAGGACACGCCGTCCTTCTTACTGATGAAGGCCTTCTTCTTTCTGTGCGGCTGGAGACGGACAGATCCAGTGTTAACATTTGAGCTGTTTTGTAGCTAGATTAACGACTTCCCCACCCATTTTGAGACTTTTTTCAGGGACCAATATAGCAACTTCTTGGACTAACCTTATCTAAGTTCTCATCTTTCCCACTGATTCATATTCATCTTTATATAGATCAGTGAATTTGCCATTATGACGTCATCCAGTTTAAGCTACTTTTAATTGAAAGCAGTATGCAACACTGGACAGATTACAACTATAATGCGCCAGCACACAAATCTGTCATATTCTGTGACTGCAGGATCATTTTAGTCACGTTTGGGATTATTTTGTTTAATCTTTGTGTGTTTTGGGCATACACTCAATATTACAATAAGACTGCTTGCGGTCTTATTAAAACGTAACACAAATAGATTAGCTAAAGCATAAGCCTTAAAGCATAAAACTAAAAGCATAAGCCTTAACAAGTCTATTTTAGGACACTGACACTGTATTTCGTGTTTAAATGATAACGTTATTTAAGTTATTGATTTCCACACTTACTGTATTCACTAGCCTGACAGCTAAATATATAAACAAGACTGAAGTTACTCACCATTCTTACGAGCTAATGTATTATCCGAGCGCTTGTATTTCAGGTATGAAGTTAATTTAATAGTATCAATGTTACGAAAAGTGAACAACGAATAATCAAAGAATGGAAGTTCTTCTGTCAGCTCGGAACACATGGACAACAGCGGCCATTTTTGGACTATACCATCTGGACTGACTGAAGGAGGAGCGATAGCCCTGGTTATAAACAACAAGTTATTATTTCCGTATATTTCTATTTACGTATATATCTATTTATATATATATATATATAATTTAAAATGTTATACTGAATCGGCTACCAGGCGCGAACGTTAGTTGAAGAAACACCCCTAAATTGGTTTTGGTTTAGTCTGAACGAGGCGAGGGACGTGACGTACTGACGATGACGTAAAGACGCTACCGTAAATTCCACATTTCTGATAAATTCATTTTATGGTTAACTTTTATAATCTAACACATTACATTAGCCTTTTATTTAATTTTAAGTAAGTGTTTTTCCCCTATATTTGAGTTTGAGTGTTCTTATTTGAGTTTGAGTGTTCTTCGCTGTTGAAGTGCCGGTTGTTCAATGTAATTTTGAAAAATATTTGTTCAATATTTCTTATGGCTTTAGAATGTGTTCTAAAGTCTTCGTTTGTTTTTATTTGGTTCATCTTAAGTCAGACAGAATGTAACAATAATATAAATATAAAATATTGTATATTTATAAGCATATAAGCATAATAAATAAGCATATAAATAATACTATAGATATACACATTACACATACATATAACATATTAATTCAGATTAAGAAAAAATTAAATAACCAGGCATGCATAGTTATGTATTTAAATATATAAAGAAAATAAAGAAATTCAATTGTAGTTTTAATGTAAAAGTGTACCCCTTTATATTCTATGTACGCTGATATGGTATGTTTATTTTTTGTTAATTCATTAATTTGCTTGCTTGATTTGTTGAAAGTGTTTAATTTCATTAACCAGTAATACGTTGTCCGTTTAGTTAATTTATTTTCCTGGTGATGAATCAATGACAAAATGCTTGGACAAAATGGTAAGATATTAAACAAATATTTTTATTATATATATTAGTTCTGGGACACTCCATCACAGCTTCTCAATAACAGTAACCACAGTAATTGATAGTCATTTTTATTCCTGATTTTGTTCATTTACGCGTGCACCTTTCGTTTAGCAGCTCTGTGAATAATGCATCTAGCAATTATTACAAATTCTTGCAACACCCATAAAGGGTGAATATGCCTCAAAAATCCCAGACAAATCCCAGTAAATGTGCTATCAAGAACACAACACTGGAGAATGTGTTCACAAAATAATCATAGAAAAACATTCAGGTAAATCTGTAGTGAGTACGAATGGGAAAGACCCCACAAACACGTGTTCAGCACAGCGGACCGCATCCGTCACATTCCTGCTGGATTGGGATGCATCCTCATATGTTCATGGACAACATCAGGAACTGTGAAGAAATGAAGAAGTGTTCATAACTTCTGATGTGACTGGATGATATGATTAAAAGGAGTAACACTACTAACTAAAACACACGAAAGCAGCTCGAAATGCATTAAACAGGGATTTTGAAAGCAATATGTGCCTTAAAATGTTGCCTAATGTTGCTAAGAACTAGTTTACATTTTTGACCAATTGGGCAACTGTTGTAGTTCATGTATTGCAAAAAATACATGCAAAAAAATATTTACATTTACGAATTTACAAAAATGCTGTTTTACCTGCATCATGTTCAGATTGATCACTCCTTTCTTTTGCTTGTCTAAGGCCTGGAAAACTCCTGTAACGAGTCAAAAACTAGATTTAAACACCAGGTTTTATTTA
Source organism: Oxygymnocypris stewartii (assembly GCA_003573665.1). NCBI lineage: Eukaryota > Metazoa > Chordata > Actinopteri > Cypriniformes > Cyprinidae > Oxygymnocypris > Oxygymnocypris stewartii. The sequence continues at coordinate 126,671 of QVTF01005477.1, forward strand.
CACTTCCATGTTTTGAAACGTTCTGAATGTTAATAATAAAGAGATACACTGCAGCGCAACTCAAAAGTAGAAATAAGTCTTCGACTTGTAGTGAATGCATCGTCATAACGTACTGAACATGTTCTCCAGACGCACGATGCATGTCAGGTAATCATCAAAATCAATGTCAAAGTTGTCATCTGCAAACCGCAGACCCAGCAGCTGCAAAATCTTATTGTTCAGATTCATGCCTGAACGGAGAGAACACAAACAAGGTCAGATAAAGCACTTGTGGTTAAAGTGCACGGTAATGATTCATCGTGTTCACCTGCAGCATTAAGAGCACTGCGCAGCTCGTAGGAGGACATGCGTCCAGAACGATCCGTATCGTACGACAGGAACAGCATCTACAGGAGCACACCACACTGCTTTACACTTTCTCTGGGGAGGCTTCGGGCTGAGACATATTCTGGAAGAGGGTAATTGTTGACAAGCTAACAAGTAAATGTATGTTTCTGTGACTTACCATCCACTTCTTCAGCTTATCCCAGAAGACTTTGAACTCCTCGAATTCCAGCATTCCTGTGTTATCCACCTGCACTCGGTTCAGGAAAACCCAACATAACATTCACATATGTACAACTCTCATCATAGGGTTTGATTGTGTAGCTACGCCTGAGGCAGAAGTGGGTTTGTTTTAGACTAATAACACATGGACGGCCGCTGAGAGGATACATCCATCAGGTTTATGATGCTGTGGCAGGTATTGAGGGTCAAACCGTCAAACTTCACCTCTTTCCCTGCAGAGAGACAGTGGCATGTTGGCTTTGTATGGTATTACTGGTTTTGGATTAAAATGCTTGAAAACGGCGACAGACTCACTTCTGCTCAGAACATTGTTCAGCACATGCTGCAGTTCTCTGGCGCTGATGGCGTTATCCTACACAGAGACATAGGGAAGAGAATAAAACATGCACTCAAAACAAATGAGCTATATAGCACTAACAGTGGTTCTTGGCTCGTAATCAAAGGGGAACCACTTTTGGTGCTGTATAGAGCCTAATCTTCAAATGGTGCTATGTAGAACCACAAGAGGTGCCATATAGCACTGTATTTCTTCAACAAAAATGGTGCTAAATAGCACCAACAGTGGTTCTTTGGCTCGTAAAGAACCTTTAATGGGGCTTAACAGGTTCTCTGTACGGTAGTGGTGCTATATAGCACCTTAATCACCCCAAAGAACCGCTGAAGAACCATACAGGAGCTCAACAGCGGTGCCAAAGAACTGATGAAGAACCGCTGAAGCACCTAGATTTGGTGCTATACAGCACCAAAAGTGGTTCCCCTATGATTACGAGCCAAATAACCACTTTTAGTGCTATATAGCACCATTTTTTTTTGCGTGTACATTAACTCGCAATTACACCAGATGAGGGTGAGTCTGTTTCGGGATTCCCAAACGTTTCTCAGCCTAACTCCTTTGTTAATGTTTCAATAATTGAATAACACATTCTACATTCATGGCTCTCTAATGTCGGTTAATGATCAAATGACATGCAGATAAACAAATAAGCTTTTTTTATGGGGTTCAATTGGTGTCAAAAATTGCTTTGTTTTATACATTTGTCTTTGTCTACAGTCATTCTCTACATGTTCAGTTAAATCAGTATATTTTGACGTGATGATCCATACTGTTATCTTGTTCGGTCATCCTAATGACGTCCTTACTGTCTTCTTCTTCAGTCATCACGACATTAGGACGACAGAATAAGATAACAGAGCAAAACGACAATAAGGATGGCAGTAAAAACAGAGAAAAAGACGGCAGGGCGACTGATTAAGACGACAGACAACATACACTGATTTAACTGAACATGTAGGGAAGGACTGTAGACAGACAAATGTATAATACAAAGCAGTCGACTCATTTTTGGCACAAATTGAACCCCATATATCTTGATTTTAAAATTAATCGTTTACTTTAATGTCACATTTTTAGGATTTCATTAAAGTGTTACTCCACCTCAAAAAGAAAATGTTGTCATTATTCACTTACCCGCATGTCGTTCCAAACCCGTAAAAGCTTCGTTCGTCTTGAACACAATTTAAGATATTTGAGATAAAAACCGGGAGGCTTGTGACTGTCTCATTGACTGCCAAGTAATTAACACTGTCGAGGTCCAGAAAATAATCAAAAGCATCGCCAGGGAAGTCCATCTCCCATCAGTGGTTCAATCTGCATTTTACGAAGCGACGAGAATCCTTTTTTTATGCAAAGAATATAAAAAAATTATTTTCAACAATTCGTCTCCTCTCCTCACCGTAGCGCCATTTTGGATATTACCCACTGTACGCTCTTCTGTATCCGCCTCAATGCAAGGCTATTTTCATTCAAATCAAAGCGTAAATACGCATCCTTGCATTGAGGCAGATACAGAAGAGCGTACGCTACTTGGTAAGTGAATAATAACAACATTTTAGTTTTGGGGTGGAGTAACCCTTTGATTATTAGTTTGTCACCAATGTTTCGTCAGCACGCTGTAGTTCGCTTCGGGAAACCCAGCAGTAGAGGTTCGACTGTAGTTTTGTGTTTCTCACCGATCCGGCGATCTGTTCAAACAGACTCCTCAGGCCCTTCTCCTCATCGGTCTCCAGCTCAGGCGGGTTTGGCTTCGGTGGCTTCACAAATCAGACAGAAACAACATCAGTGCATGTCGAACTATTCATGTCCAGTGAACGAGTCTCTCCCAGCTCACAGCGAGACTATAGATGAACCATGAACGACTCACCTCTGGCAGATCTGCTTTAATGGTGTTTCCCATCTCACTGCAAACACAAAACACGTTACACTGTATACAAATAAATCCACGGGATATAACGAGCATGTACTTAAGAGGAACTGCCTCACTGACCACAATCTGACTCATACAGTATTCATAAATGAATAGTTCACTATAGTTATAATACGCTTATGGTTATATATTTAATGGACTGCCAGTGAAACGCATACACACACTAATTTATTTGTGAATAATGCCTTTCACGTGGTTATATGACTTGTAGTGCATTACAATGCTATGAGTCAAACTACTTTCGTAGTATTTAAATGGTGCATGCATTTTTGGAGCTGCGTTATCATGAAAAGAGCAAAATGTCTCCTTTTGTAATCATAGAAAAAAAACCTGCATGAGTTTTGAAAGACATGAGTATATAATGGCAGTATTTGCATGCACATACATGGCTCCAGCTTTGTTCTCGGAGAAGATCCGGATTAGGAAATCAGCCTCGCTGTGCGGCTTGAAGGTGGTGGGCACCAGCAGGTAGTTTCCCGGCGGCAGTCTGAAGCGCTCGGACACCTCCCTCACGTTGATGTAGGTACGGCTCCGGACTTTAGAGCCGTTGTAGCGGAAAAAGTCCTTCCCCTGGTGGTCTAGATCACCAGGAGCCTAAGGGTACGGTAAGTGAGCAGGTCAGACTTCAGTGGAGCAAGACATGAAGTTCTCCAAACACAGTATTACATCTCCCTCACCTCATAAATGGCAAAGCCAATGGTCTCCATGTCAAGTCCCTCTTTCCTGAGCCGACGGCGGTTCTTCTGCATCAGGGCCACGATGATGCTGCACAGCTTGTCACCATCATCTGGATGCTCCAGGCGAAGCTTAAACTGCGGGTTTGTCCAGAATGTGTCTGAGAAGAGGAAATTGAAATCAAGAGGAATATAGGTCTAAGCGACTAAATAGTGAAAATGCTGGGCCTCATGTATAAACAATAGCATGATCAGCATGCAAGCTTTTATGGTGAAATCTGTGGCGTTTGCTGCATGATACCGACCGATGAAGTTCCTGCAGCCGCCAGCAGTGGAGCCCCTGATCCAGTTGCCCTCAAACAGATTCACTTCCCACTTCTTGCTAACGTCGTCTGACAGAGCATCTGCAGTCAGGTTACAGATCTCAATTTTACCGTAGTTGGCTTTGAAGTCCCCGAACTCCATCCTACGGCACAAGGCATGTTAGTTCACACCACATGAGCTCGCTGAATCAGATCAGAGCCTGTGAAAGCCATTCTTTAAGAGCATTCAACCGGATACTAACTTCTTCTGTTAAAGGGTTAGTTCACCCAAAAATTAAAATGCTGTCATTAACTACTCCCCCTGATGTCGTTTCAAACCTGTAAGACCTCCGTTTGTCTTCACAACACAGATTCAGATATTTTAGATGATATCTGAGAGCTCTCTGACCCTCCATAGACAGCAAGGGTCCTTAGACGATCAAGGTCCAGAAAAGCACCGAGATGATCGACAAATTAGTGACATCAGTAGTTTTACAAAGCCACGAGAATACTTTTTGCACAAAGAAAACTAAAATAACGATTTTATTCCACATTTTCGTCTCTACTGTTTCTCAAACATCCTTACATCAAGATACATATGCTTGAGACGCAAAATAACTGAAGATATGAAGTCTGTGTTCAACGTCATCACGCTGGATCTGGATCAGCGCTTGTGTCATGTACTGTCCTGAACGCACGTCCACAAGAGAAACAGTAGAGACGGAAATGTGGATTCGTTATTCAGAGAGCTCTCAGATATCATCTAAAATATCTTAATTTTTGTTCTGAAGACGAACGAAGGTCTTACGGGTTTGAAACGACATCAGGGGGAGTAATTAATGACAGAATTGGCTTTTTTGGGTGAACTACCCCTTTAACTTTCAAAGCCCTGTTTTTAATTATTACTTGATTGTACTACTGAGTACTTGTTGGGATTGTGTCCTTGTTTTGAAAGGCACCACCTAATAAAATGTATTATTATTATGATTATTACTCTAAATGTGATGGTCGTACACATACCAGAACTCTCCGTCATCCAGAGAGTTGTGCAGCAGTCGTGTCTTCTCTGAACGCTCAATAGTGCTCCATTCCCCGGAGCTGTGAGACAAGGTTTAAAGAAAGAAGAGCATCAATAATGAAATAATAACAAACAAGCTGCAACTGAGGAAGCCTGTGCCTTTTTTTCTGACATAATAAATGACTTGCACCTCCCTCAGAGCGCACAGACACAGTGCAATAACACTATTATCTTGATGTTTGGGAACACAATGAGCTCTGTGAGGTAATTAAACCAATCGTTTTAAATACACAATCTGTTGAGGCACAGAAGTCACAGAACGTTTTTTATTGCGCATCCATGAATTAATTCGGTGTTCGCATCATAGTTTATGATGTGCATGTTTTCTTCTCGAATGATAAGATTATCCGTTTATGTGCATTTTTCAGCTTATTTCCGGCAATATCCCAGAAATCACATTAAAAAATAATTGGTTGGAAACATAGGTGATGACACAAAATCTGTATGATGTTTCTTATTGATTACTATTATGTGTTTTTGATCATATTTAACAAATGGCCTTCATTCAAGTGTCCCCATTAGTGGACGCTTACTTGTCGCTCCAGGGCCCGTTCCACTCCACCTGACCCCAGGGGTTACGAACACGAATCAGCTGGACCTTCGATCCTCTGTAGCTGACCTGAGGAGACAAGCCGTGAGAGATAATAAACAGTGAATCTGAGAACTAAAAGAGATGAGGTGTGGTTACCTCCTCCACTCCAGTGATGGAGTAAGCGTGGCCCTTAACCAGACCAGTAGTGGTTTGTGCTTCGGATTCGGCAGAACTTGTAACCTTATGATATAAAACACAAACATCTGGGGTTCAGGAACGACAGAATTTGATATTGATCTCGCTTTGAATCCAACAAAGCTTTGCTTACGTCGATGGAGCATCCGAGCATCGATCCTCTCTCCACGGCTTTCTTGAGGATGAGGAAGAGGTTCGTGGGGGCGTTATTCGTCTCGTACATCTCGCCCACGCCACCCGTGAAGTCCTCCATCGCCTCCATGGTGCTTCCTCCTTTCAGGGATTCATAGCTGCCGTTCAGCCTGAGAGAGAAGCACAAGAGATGACTGGCTTACACAAACAGGTTTGACGGCTCAAAACTAGACACGACAGGACGTATCTTTTGTAAACTCAAGTGCATACTTGGCATAGGCCTTCTCCAGAAGTGCACTCCAGAACTCAGTGTTGTCAGCGGAGTGGACGAACACCAGCTTGTTCCTCACACACGGGAGTCGGTCGTCCACCACCACATCCATCCATTTATTATGCTGCCAGAACTGCACAACAAGACGAGTTTGGTGAGGGTTCGAGCTCATTGGGAAACTGTAGAGAGAGTGGGACTCACCTGGAAATGGAAGATCCCAGCATAGCCGCGATCAAAGTCCTGGTCATGTGGTACGACCCTCTTTAGTGTGTCCTCATGGAGGGTCAGGGAGGCAATCGCTGCCAACAGCCAGCAGTCTCCTGTGTGGCCATACGTGAAGGGCAACATGCATGGAGATCATAATATGATCAGTGTTAATGCATCATAGTGTTGAGGGTAATGAGTGAGTAACATAATCGGATTACTTTTCCAAGTAACTAGTAAAGTAATGCATTACTTTTACATCAAAATATCTGAATTGCTTTTTTAAGCAAGTAACGCAAGGTACTTTGTTTCCCATTTATTCACTGAAAACTCTTCCTTCGGCTTGAGGCTTATTAATGGCGTGAAAAGGGCCCTTAACGTTGACAAAAATATTATTTTTGAGTAAGCGAGCCCAGCCCAGGAGACAAAAAGTAATGCAAAAGAAATGTAATGCAATAAATGCAATTAGTTACTTTTTCATGCAGTAATGCAATATTGCAATGCATCACTTTTCTAAGTAAAACTCCCCAACACTGATCCATTATTTTATTCTGTGGAAGTGTTTTGCTCAGATTAGGGTTTCATTTAGTCATAAAACACTTGAGTAACCTGTAACGACTGGAAAACATACCCAGCTGCCCCTGACAGATGTCTGTCCTGGTGGCTCCTCCGGTGATGAATTTAGGGTCTTCACAGATTTCCTGAATTTGAACAAATTCAACAAAATATCAGTCGGTCGAATCAAATAACATCCATACATTATGCTGTCCCTCTATCTATCATCCATCTTGCAGATTTGCTGAGATCAGAGAAAAAAATATAAATCGATCAAATAACATCCACCTGTCATGCTATCTATCATCCACCCATTTTCAGAAGTGTTCAATAATGACAGAAGAGCTGGATACTGCAGGTATTTGACATATCTTCACATGATCAGCTCTGAAGTGTTTGATTAGAGACCGAGGGAGATGTGTGAACACCCATGATGCCTGCGTGAGGTGTGTTCACATTAACACAAGCCCACACTCTTCACACGCCGCATGTCTAAGGCCGCTCTGCAGGAACGCCCTGGAATGAAATGCAGCTGTAGCTGGATTCAACGGTCCTTAAAGTTTTACAAGCGTGAAGGAGGGGTGTGGAGCATCTTAGATCATTTGTCATAACTACTGGCAACCTGTGCTTTAACTTAACCCAGTAGTCTATTTCCAACTAAATAAAACCTACATCCACTTTCAAATCACTCGAGACTAAATAAACAATGAATTCCGTGCACGCAAAAAATTCCACCGGCATTCCTGCATGGCATCAGTGCCAAAGTCGTATTATAAAACATGCAAACTGCACAAAGTTAGAAGTCGTGTGCCATCAAAAATGATGTTAATGTTGCGTTATAATACACTCTTAAAATAAAGGTGCTTCACGATGCCATAGACTAACCTTTTCGGCTAAATGGTTCCTTAAAGAACCTTTTACAACAATAGTTATTTGTGGCGAAAGAAGGTTCTTCATATTATAAAAAGGTAAGAGATGGTTCACCCACAATTCCCTCCGTGGTGCCAATTTATATGAAAGACAAACATTTAGGATAATCCACGACACTATGAGATCTTGCTCCATCAAATCCAGGTGTTTGTCATGTGATTTGTTTGATATTTCAGTAACTTATTAAAGTCAAAAGTGAATAAATGTGTCAGATTACCCAATTCATCCTACTCTCATTACTGCATGTACCTTATCCAGGAGTCAAAAATACTTCAGGTCACTTACCCGCGGTCTCTTCCATTCAAAGTTAACCGGGGCCCTCTGGCTGAAGAACAGCGAGTCGTCCGCGGCTGGGAAATCTGGATCCTCAAACAGCTTCCCCTTCTGCAAACACTCCAGCCGGATCTGCTCAAACGTCTTCCCGTCCGCCTGTGTGCTGTTCACTAGGGTCGCCTGCGCAGAACCGCTCGGTAGAGTCACGCTGTAGGGCATCTTCAAACCAGCTCCAAAACCTCAGACGGGACACTGTCTGGAGCTGCGAGCTTGTGTGTGAGATGAATCCAGCCACTGGCCGACAGACCGGCTCGTCTGGTTCGCGTCACGCCCATCGACAGCAGAACTGGTTTGGGTGAGAGCAGCCACACCTGTGTGGATCGGATCCTGCTTGAGGACTTATCTACCGTATCACAAATAAGATCCAGACAGCCATGAGATGTTACAAAAATATATTTACAGTATAAGAACGATGCAGAAACATTTCTTTGAAGGACCTAAACAATATAAAAGTCATTCACTGTTAAAGACAAACATCCCATGATTGAGTGTTTGACCACTAGGAACACAAAAAGAAAACTTCAAACGGAGATACTTGGCTTGCTTCATACAAAACTAAGTGCAGGGTTACAAAATCAGATTCAGGAAACACATCATTCAGTCCATCCACGAGTTACGCTGTTCAGCAGGCGACAAGCCGTGGCATTTGTATGAATCTTTTTCTGTTGCAGTAGAACTAAACTCAATCCCTCGGGATTAGAGGAAGAGAAACTAGGATGAAGGCATTGACCGCTCCATCAGGACTGTTTATCTGGCTTCCAGGAGAACAGTGCTAGACGCGTTTACCTTTATAAACATGGGCCATCAACAAACAACAGATATTAGCCGAACTGAAAAATACAGACATGGCCTAACTTTTTCTGAATATTTACATGTTTATGAAAACAGCAGGCTACAGCTTTAATGTTCTTTAGAGGCATCAACACACATCATAACAAAAATGACCCAAAACATCAACACTCGCACTTTACAAAACACAGCGGGTGAATCTCACGAAAACACATCAAGAGCGCGTCCAGACCATATTTCACCAACAACAACAAAACATATTCTGGTCAAAGAAAATAAAACCTATTAAGATGACATTTTTATGACAATTATCACCTAGATTATTATTGTAATGCCAATAATAATAATGATGAAAATCAAGGTAGTATTTGTTGTCTTTCCTTTAATAAGATAAAAATGCTGTAAATTATGAATTTATAAGTAGTATTTGTTTAACTACATTATCATTCATGCAGAATTAATTCATAGTATTACACCAATGATATTACTGTGAAATAATTGTTATTGCAAAACATCTATTAAAGAAAAGAAACGGTGAAACTTGTGCCCCTAATTATTTAGTTGAATCAACATAAATGAAGGGCAATACAACAAATACCACCTTATCATTCAAATAGTATCTCATTGTATTCTTTGCATTACAGTAATAAGAAGTTAGGTGAAGGTTTGTCATAATGACTCCGTGCCAAAAACGTATGGCACTGAATGGCTTCATTTTACTAATAGGATGAATTCAGATCAACTGGAAAGCATTTTGCAATTGAGATGTCTGGGGGGGGGGCTCAAATTATTTCATCAGATTTTGAGGTGAAATATGACCCGGGGGTGTTTTGTTGAGACTGACCCCACACACTCTCACTGCTCCTGTTTCTCCAGCGCCGTGCCCGTCACCAGCAGCAGGTTACAGGCCATGAACTGCACGTTGAGGATGTTGCTAGTGCTGCCCGTGTACTGTCCGATCAGCTCGCTGCTGGAGCCGTCGCTGGGGGCGCTGCCGTGGGCGCTGCGTACGTCCCACACCCGCACAGAGTTGTCCATGGAGGCAGAGGCCACCAGACTGCTGTCCTGACTGAAGGAGAGACTGGTGATGCTGTCGCTGTGACCCCGCAGGTCCTTGAACAGGCTGCCGGACGCCAGGTCCCACAGCTTCAGTCTCTGGTCCTCTCCGGCCGAGGCCAGGTACTTGCCGTTGGGTGAGAAGGCGAGCGATAGCACGGGACCACGGTGCCCGGTGAACAGCCTCACAGACGCCCCCTGCTGCGTGCTCCACAGCCGCACGGTTTTATCCGTGGAGCCGGTGGCCACATAGTTGGAGTTGGGGTGGAATTTGACACAGTCGACGTCGGAGAGGTGTCCGGCGTACAGACGCAGCGGATAGGTGCGCGCGAAGCTCCAGAGGCGCGCGGTGCGGTCGTGGGACGCCGTGGAGAAGTAGAGGCTGCAGGGACTGACGTCCACGTCCCAGACGGGGTAGGCGTGGCCACGGTACAGGACGGTGTTCGTGAAGCTGTTCAGATCCCAGAAGCGCACGGTGGAGTCCTCCGAACAGGACAGCAGGCCGGAGCCGTCCGTCAGGAACGCCGTGCGGTACACGGGGCCGCTGTGAGCGCGCAGGGTCTTTATCTCACTGCCCGAGGCGTCCTCATCATCTGCCTGATTACAAACACAGACACAGGTCAAAAACTCAAGATGGACGGAAACACTTTAAACCACCTAAAAATGAGCATGATATAATAGCAAATATGTGACCCTGGACAAAACCAGTCATAAGGGTCAAGTTTTTGTATATAATCTGATAAATAATCTTTCCAATGATGTATGGTTTGTTATGATAGGACAATATTTGGCTGAGATACAACTACTTGCAAATCTGGAATCTGAGCGTGCAAAAAAAAAATTACATATTGAGAAAATCATATTTAAAGTTGTCCAAATTAAGTTCTTAGCAATGCATATATATTTCTAATCAAGAATTAAGTTGACATTTATAGTAGAACATTTACAAAATATCTTCATGGAACACAATCTTTACTTAATATCCTAATGATTTTGGCATAAAATAAAAATCTATGATTTTGACACACAATGTATTTTTGGCTATTTCTAGAAATATACTCGTGTGACTTATGACTGGTTTTGTGCTCCAGGGTCACACATCGTAGAAGAGTATCGATATTGCTGTACAATTAATCAGATTTTTGACCAATTAATGCAATATATTTACAATATGTTTGATTTTATGTTGATATAAAAATAACATGAAATAGAAATTAAAAAACTATTTAAAGATTTGTACTCAAAAAGGTCCCAAAATCTCTGTGACATCATCCAGGGTTTAAAATCGTCCCATATTTATGTATACAAATATGCTTATTTATTAGCATTTAAATCTATTTTAATAATTTATAAAATATTTAATAAAGAGAAAAAAAAGTGTTAATTTACTGTAAATTATACTGTAACATATGATAATTAATCTCCTGGACAAAGACTGGTTAAAATGAGATTTTATTAGAATAATATACAAATAATTAATTAAATTAAAAATAATCTATTTTATGGGGAAACATCCAGGGGTATTAAAGTAATGGGCTTTGTGCACTTCATTATTTTATTGATTACTTTGATATTTAAATAAAATATTAATTAAAAGCAGTAAACAAATACTACCATGATGAAAAAACTTGACCATTTAAATATCTCATTATATTTTTTGCATTACAGTATTGAGGGTTTATCAGAGAAATAATGTCACATGGCAGAAAATATTAATGGTGCTAAATGGTTCAATTTAGTTCAGTTATTACTATTACTTATGCAAAAAAATTTTTTTTGCTATCGACTAACATGCAAGTTTATATTAGTGTAAAATTAAATCAATAAAATATTGTTAATTTAGTTAAGTGTTAATGTGCATTATTAAAATAAAACATATTACACTTCTGTTTGAAAACACTCTTTGGTCAAAGTGAAGCTTAAAAAAATAATAATAAAATAAAATCCTTGTAACAAATTTCAGAGCAAATAAATAGACACATACTGAAACCCATCAAAAGAATGAAAGCGGTAATTTCTCTTTAGGCTGCATTAGATGTGCTGCTGATGTGAATATCCATCAGCTGCCTAAAACGAGAGACGCTCACCTCCTCCTCCAGCAGGTCACAGGCCAGTCTTATCTGAGACACGTCGGTCCTGTGCGGTCCCGCCTTCAGCTTCCTGGCCCGCAGACTCCACAGCTTGACGGCCGAGTTATCGAAGCCGGCCGCCAGCAGACGGCTGTCCGCAGACACCTCGGCCGTGTTCAGCAGCTGATCCGTGTGCTGGAAGGCGTAGAAGCAGACGGTGGTGAGCGAAGGCGGACCTTCCCGTACGCGCTTTATACAGTCCTGCAGCGCCTCCAGCGCCGCCTCGCTCTGAGGTAACCCGGCCGTGACCTCCACATGCTCCGCCCCCTCCGCCCCGTCCACCGCAGCAGAGGAGGAGGAGGTCGTGCTTCCCGCTCCTGCACCGTACAGCTGGTAGTCGGTTCGGCGCGCTGCTGTCACCTCCACCTAAGACAACAGCAGAGGAATGACTAATTACAAAGAAGACAAAGACTCTGCAGGTGAACTGGTTTTCGCTCCCTCGCTGTATTGAGTGGTTTGTGATTTTGTGCGGCACACACCTGCACGTGTGTGCTGAGCGCCCAGCAGATGGCGCTGTTGTCGTCGCTCTGCAGGTAACGCAGCAGGTAGCTGTACGCTTGATCCGTCAGGTGCACCACATACTTGTGATCCAGGAGCGAGCACAGTTTAGGGTTTGAGGTCACGTCCTGGAAGAACAAAGACAAGTGTCAGCATGCTGGGAGAGTGACAGCTTCCTTGCTGCTGCATCCCACAATGCATTGCACCTAATATTAACCGTCTGACAAATGAACTGAAGTTTAATTTGTTTAGCACCATTAGCTACTACAGCTATATTAACAGTGAGAGAGAAGTGAGAAAATATCAGGCAAATCATTTGTTTAAAATATATATTTATATTAGCGCTGGAAAACGATTAATCGCATCTAAAATTAACGTTTATATTTACATAATATATGTGCATCTACTGTGTATATTTATTATGTGAAAACACATGTATACATTTAAGAAAAATATTATATGTTTATATATTAAATGTCTAATACTTTATATTTTTTTCCTTTGAATTTCATCATTTTTTATATTTTATTTTACCTCAGTTATTATATTTACTTCTATTTATTTGCAAATTAGCTTTTTGACTTGTATACATAATTATAACTTGTGTATATCAAAAATCATGTGTATAAAAACAAATAATATAAGTCAATAAAATCAAAGTAATTACAAAGACAATATAAATAATAATAAAAATAAAAAAATTAAATTTGTTTTATCTACATATTTAGAAAGTGCTATTATTTGTATTAATATATGTATATAAATATGTATGTGTACAATAATGTTTATATTTAATCAACTAAATTGTTAATTCATCGATTACAGTTCTTTTTAAAAACTTGACTTGTTTTAATAAGTTGAAAAACTGTACATCACTCCACATGATGGGTCATGTGACAGCGTTTATTGTGGCATAATTCCCAATGCTATGATAATTATGTTTTTAAAAATGATATGTATGCAGTGTGCACTACAAAGTATTCAGAAAGTAGTACACTAGTATTTCATTCCATGGGTTTCTCTCTCTTCCTAACAAACACAAGCCGTTTCAGTGATGATGCAACCATTGAGAGCAGAAGCTGTGCATCTGCCGAGTAACTGATGCTTTATTGATGCACTTAAATCAGTGCCACAGAGAATGATAGGAGATTAAGTTCGGTCAGTCTCATCAGAAGACATAGTTTGTAACAGGACAGTAACTGACCTGAGGTGTAACGGCTCCTCGTAGCAGGTCTACGATCGCTTTCTGCTCAGGGTCCTGCAGGAAGAACGAGTGGAAGCGACTGTAGAACGAGTCTACCGCCCCCTTCAGGCCACAGCGGGCCATGTCCAGGTGCAGGTAGAGGAAGAGCGGGAACAAGACGCCGCTCACCTCCGTCACTGACGGTGCTTCTGCATCTGAAACACAGGAGACGGCTGTTAAGACCAGAGCACGTGATGATTAAAGCATAGAGCGTCATAATCTGAAAGCCACGGCCTCCGGTGGGCGTAGTTCTCAGAGTAATGTGGCACAGAGATGCAAACAGGTAAGCCCCACACAGAATTACTTTTAAAGATATTTGCTTTACATGCTCGTATTTTTTTTTATATTTGTTTATTATCTTGTGTCCAAAACTATCATTTTCACACACACACAAAAAAAAAAATTTAACATCTTGTTGCAACATTTTACAAAAATCAAGACTGAGTATATTTGATAATGTTTTGGGGGTCGACAGCTTATAACGTAGTTCTGGGTTTTTGAGCATGTTTGCCGTACACCTTATGTTCAGCAGCTTTTAGACATTGCTCTGTTTTTTGTTATAAGTCAGAAATGACAAGGAGGCAGCTTCCCGCAATACAAGGTCAATGGAGAGGGTTGGGTTGTGCTCTCTGTCTCTATTAGGAGAGTGTTTGTGAGGAGTTGATCTCTCACCCCGCAGGAAGGAGTGCAGTCTGCAGAACTGGGTCTCGTACTGCTGCGGGTCCGACTGACACGGGGCTGCGGACACCACATTCGCACAGCTGGACTCCGTCTGAACTGCTCACAGCAGAGAGAGAGAAGATGAGCATCGCTGTCACTATCATTCAGAGTTAAAGACCCAAGTGCAGTCACCTGTCAGACTGGCTGCCATCTCCTCAGCGGACTGGGAGAGTTTGGCCCCCTTCAGAGACCCATCTGTGTCTATGTACTGTCTCCTCTTCAGGTACTGGGTCACCGCGTACTGGATCTGCTCCGTCCGCACCCGCTTCATGTCCTGGTGGAGACACGTAACACACACACAGCCTCAGATATCTCTGTTCAAGCAGCCATTAATGCTGTGTAAAGTGTGTGTGCGTGTGTGGGGGGTCTTACATATAGTCTCTAATGCATGAATTCACAGGCTCAAAACACATCAGTGGGAATCATATCAATATGAATGTTAGACTCGATTTGAGAGAATCATAAGAGTGCTTGAAATATTTGATAATATATAATATATTATTTTTGGATTACTCGATTTCAGAGAATGGTAACACTTTATTTTATGGTGTCCTTGTTACACATTACATGTACTTACTATTAAACAATACATAATGCATAAATACATGCAAGTAACCATATACCTAACCATATAGTAAGTACATTCATATTACTCAGTAATTAAATATAATTACACTTTAACAAGGGCACCTTAAAATAAAGTGTAACCCAGAGAATCATAAGAGTGCTCATTTGATTCAATTCTAGAGAATCATAGGAATACATATTTGATTTGATTTCAAGTCATCACAAGCATGTTCGAATATCTGATTCATTTTTAGGACCTCATAAGCATAACAATTTCACAGGACTTTAGGGAATCGGGAGTATGCTCTCGAATATTTCCAATGCTTGCATATATGATTCGATTATAGGAAATCATTATGTATTATGGAATATTTGAATCGATTTTTTTAAATAAGCAAGCACGAACATGTGATTCAATTAGAATCAACATTTGATTTGAACATTCGATTCATTTTTGATCATCACGAACGCGTTCGAACATTCTGTAAAACTCGCGCGGCGCGCTCCAACATTCGATTCAATTTCCGAGCATCCACGCGCATGTTCGATCAGTCGATTCGATTCAGACGTTCAATTTAAACACGACGTTAATGCCCCAATAAGACCACCTGGTAGGTAGCCCATTATGATTTGAGACACAGACAGGAGAAGCAGGTTAGTTTCTGCGCAGAGCAGCCACATATGAATTCATTAGTTATCTTCAGATATGATTTATGAAGTGACTAAATCAAGACTGCTCAGAATCCTGCAGGTCAAATAAACGCGCGGCCTCGGTCTCTGAGCTCATCATCACACTCTGATCTCAAATACACTCAACTCATAGCACCTCAGATGCGTTTGACAGTGTAGTAAAGCTGTGAAACACCTACTGCATACTCCGTATGTGACCGTCCTGGAGAAAAGTGCTGGTTTAAGTCATGGAAGAGGAGCTCAGGAGAAGACTGCAGCTCCCCAGCGCTGCTCCATCGGTCGCTGAGCGTTCTCTTCTTCTACGCCTCCGCTGAGAGCGCGCTGAGATCACCGCTGCTGCACTGCGCCATCTAGCGTCCCGCTGCAAAACAATATCCACTGACTTAAAAAAATTATACATTTATATATATATATATATATATATATATATATATATATATATATATATATAAATGTATAATTTTTTAAGTCAGTGGATATTGTTTTTTGCTGTAGTTTAAGGTGTGTAGAAATAAAGGAGAAAGTATATTAAATATAATGTTCAGCTGGATAGATTTTGGTGCAGACAGCTTGAGTTATTATGCAAATTTGACTATTTAGCATATTTCAATGTAAATACAGTATTAAAAACACACAACTATTACTAAAACTATTGTTAGGTCAAAGCAATCAAGAGAGCATTAAATATTATTGAAATACCTGAAAAACACAGGAACAATGGATAGGATTCTCTCTCCTCTCTCTCTCTATTAATATAATAATATATCGATAGCTCCTTTTCTAAAAGATTTACATACTCTCTATCATATTAATCTCTCTATATCACTATATTATAAATCTCTAATCTCTCTCTATCTCTCTATCTACTCTCTGCGCTCTCTCTCTCATCTTCTCTCTCTCTCTCTACTCTCTCATCTCTCTCTCGCTTCTCGTCTCTCTCTCTCTCTTCTCTCTCTCTCTCTCTCTCTCTCTCTCTCTCTCTCTCTCTCTCTCTCTCTCTCTCGCTCTCTCTCTCAATCAATTCAATTCAAATGAGCTTTATTAGCATGACTGCGTAGCACCAATGTTGCCAAAGCATCAATATATGTATACAGTATATACAACAATAACATAGGTAAATAAATAAAATCAAAATCATTCTAAATACATGAAAAGATTCAAGTTGGTCAGTATCACGTGAATCATGTTGAACATCTAACATTATGAATGGTTAATACATATTTAGCAGCGAGTGCAGCTGTGTTATATCTTCTCCGAGTAAGAAGGGCATTTTCTCTGAATCACTGAGCTCTGTAAATGAAGGGATCAGGGCTTTAAATCTGGGGAGAAATGTTCCCTCACATGGAGATATTTGGGACACATCATCAGAAAGTGTTTCTCATCCTCTATTGCTGTAGATCACAGTGTCTACAGATCCTCTGCTCTCGCTCGGTCCATGTTTGTCTATGTCTTCCTCTCTCTATCTCTAGATCATGCTCACTTAATCTGTATTTGGAGAGGATTTGTCTTTCTTTAAATGGTTTAATCAATAAATAATTGGCAAATGTAGTGGTTCTGTTTAGGGTTGAGTAGCATTGGAGCTTATTTTGAAGGTCAAATTGTATTTGTAGAGATTCATCATGAGTCATCGTCTTTTAGATTGGTGTCGATGTCTTTAATAATGGTTCTGGGGGTGAAGCTGTAGTCGGTGAGGAGCTGGGTTTTGTGGACGAGCTGATGAGCGAGTGTGTTTAGAGGATGAGATTCTGCTGAGGTTTCATTGGCGAGGAGGGCTTTATATTGGATCGAATCAGGATCAGATTGATGGAGGTGATGCCAGAACTGAACACATCTCTTCTGGATCTCAATCTTCAGTGGGTATAAGCCTAATTCAGCTCTGCAGGCATCATTGGATGTAGATCTATGGACCCCTAAAATGTTTTTGATAATTTCTAGTTGTAGTTTTTCTATTGAAGTTTTATCCCAATTTTTAAAATTGATTACTGGTCCCCAAATTTCACTCCCGTACAGTAGAATTTGTTTAATGATTGCGTGATATAATTTAACCCATGTTTTAATTGGTAATTTTAATTGGCCAAACCGTGATTTGATGGCATAAAATGCCCTCCGGGCCTTCTCATACAAGGCCTTCACAGCCAGACTGAAGCCCCCCGATGCAGAGATCTGGATGCCCAGGTAAGACTCTCTCTCTCCTCTCTCTCTCTCTCTTCTCTCTCTCTCTCTCTCGCTCTCCTTCTCTCTCTCTCTCGCTCTCTCTCCTCCTCGCTCTCTCTATCTCTCTCTCTCCTCTCTCGCTCTTCTCGCTCTCTCCTCTCTCTCTCTCCTCTCTCTTCCTTCTCCTCTCTCTCTCTCTCTCTCTCTCTCTCTCGATCTCTCTCTCTCTCTCTCTCTCTCTCTCTCTCTCTCTCTCTCTCTCTCTCTCTCTCTCTCTCTCTTCTCTCTCCCTCCCTCTCTCAATTCAATTCAGAAAGCTTTATTGGCATGACAAAAACATACATTTTGTATTGCCAAAGCATTAAGACAACATAGAAAATTATTTATCTGAACATTTAGAAAAGCCTAGAGAAAATAATAGTAACAATGAAACTAAATAAAAATACAATATTATATAAACACATGGCTAGATATAGCAAAACATACTATTATTAGTAAAATAATATTAACAAAATAAATAAAGAATTATAATAATAAATATAGGATTCTAATACAGAAAACATGTAACAACTGAACTTAGAGATGTGAACATTATATACATTATCTAGATGTGTGTTGGTCTAATGTGTGTGTGTGTGTGTGTGTGTGTGTGTGTGTGTTTGGGCTGTGAGTGTGTGTGTGTGTGTGTGTGTGTGTGTTTCTCTCTGGCTGTCTCTCTCTCTCTCTCTCTCTCTCTGTCTCTCTCTCGCTCTCTCTGTCTCTCTCTTTCTCTCCTTTTCCTCCGGTTTTCTTTTCTTTCAAATCCACGCACACTTCTCACTCCAGATCAGTAGGTGGCGGTAATGCGCTTTCTTTCGTTGGCTTGCCAAACCGCCATAAAACAACACAAGAAGAAGAAGCCACCAATCCTTGTCAAGCGTTTGTTCTGTCACACTGACCCAGAATCAGTTTAATCGCTAAACACACGATTCATTCTGTGTCAGAAGAGTTTGAAAGCTGTTTCAGGATCAGCAGCATGAGCGCGCGCGCATTCGAATGACGCGCATCGTGTGCGCCTGACGGTAGTGAGCGCGCGGTAAAAGGTCTCGTTGTTTGTGAATGCGCTGCGCTTCAGTCTCTTGTAAGCAGTATGTTCAGTCCCCGCGGCCCCCCGAGCTCAGGCCGCAGACAGACGCCCCGGACCGGTGCTCGGAAGAGCGGGCTGCTGTTCTCTCCACGCCGCTCCGCTGTCACAGCCAGGTACAGCAGAGTAAACACGGACGGGACGCTGCAGTTACCATGCTAACGTTACTAACGTCACCATGCGTTTAAACATACACCACTGTATTGTTTTTGAGATACAATGCTACATAAATATGATAATTATTCAGTACCATCTTACATATCAGTACTGTCTGATACCATCACATAGTATTGTTTATAGTCTTGTAATAAAATAATTTCTTTAATTACATTTTGTATTAATTTCTCGCTTTATATTAATATATTGTATTCTATTATAAAAGAATGAAGTAATATATGTGATTTTCTTATTGTTGTATCCGAATTTATTTTACATGTTTTGTAACTCTAACATTGTTCTCGTCTTTAAAACAAATCTTAAGCTATTTTTTTGTAAGAATGAAATAAAAACGTTTTTATTTGAAGTTGATTTGTGTATCTCCAGATCCACTCCCACCCGGGTTCAGAGCCATGCAGCCGTAGAGTCGTATCATTTTGACGTCCAGACTTTCGGAGCATCTCTGCCGGTCAAAGTCATGGAGGCGCTGACCATGGCCGACGGTAAACATGGGGTGTTTCACTTTACCAGAGGCTGTGTTTGGAAACCTACCTAGGTGACATTTGTAGGAGTCATCACAAGTGCATTTAAACAAGCGACGGTCGGTTTTGAAACACAGCTTTGTGAATTATTAAAGGTCCTTTGATTTCAGTAAAGTGCTTAAACATTCCCACCAGCAATCTCTGGGGCTGATTTGTGTATATGACACAGTTGTAGGATAATAGTAAGACTAGTAATTAATAGTCTCTGGATATACTGGTGTGTGTGATGCTGTGTCTATTGCAGTGGATGATCAGATCTCTGTGAAGGTGGAGGCATCCAGCTGGGCGTGGATGGTTTGTGGAGAACGGCTGATCATCTGGAAAGTGTCTCAGACGTCTGTGGCAAAGGTTAGACAGAGGCACGGTTGCTTGGAGCTGAATTCGCTGCCAAACGTTGCTGTACAGACGCTGTGCTCTTGCTGTCATTGCAGCTGTCGGTGTGTAAAGACCTCCAGCTGCCCTCCAGTGAGTTTGCGTACAGCGCTGATCTCATCTCCATCACCTCCTCCGGTCCACTCGAGTGTGCACCTGCTCAGGTGAGCGCATGCGTCTCTGAACCAGAGCATGAGAGCGAAGCGGAGCGGTGTGATGCTCAGCTCAATATTCCTCTTTGTGTGCGTGCGCTCCGCTCAGTCGCTCACCAGTAAACCAAATCCCGCTCAGATCACGCTCTCACATTAAATGTCTCCAGTAGGCCTATTTTTCCCAGTTTATAATGAAATTATTGACTAAATGTCTCAATTAAAGCAGCAGTCCGATAACTAACAGTTATGTTTCAGCGTGACGTTATTAATTTAAATGTATTAAATGTCTTGTTTTTGAAGCCACTTAGCAAACTTTCATTAAAAAAAAAAAATAACTGAAAAAGTATACTTTTACATTAAAACGCCGCTTCAGTTATTGTGCACACATTCAAAACACGCACACAAGAGGAAATGCAGTTATAGAATTTCATAAAATACACCTTGCTTATCAGACTCATGATAGCACACACAAGATGAAATGCACTTAATGAATTATTTCGTTGCGTAAATAAAATAAACACACTTTCTAAAATTTAAATAAACCTAAACTGTGGGGAAATGCGGTCTAGTAAACCGCCTTTCAATCTTCACAGGATTTTAGAAACATTAGCTTAGACAAACTATTGCTTCGCCTATTATACAGATTCTGGAACTAGCAAATTACCAAAGGGGCATTTTGGGCTGAGCGTATATTGAGCGAGCGGAGCACAATCTTCAGAAAGACGCTCTCGCTCTGAAGGAAACATGAACGCTACCTACGCTCCTCGCTACGCTCGCGCTCCACTCCGCTCACATGCTCTGAACATCACCATCAGTGGAGATCTCTGATGCAAACATGAATGTGTTTTTCACAGGCTATCAGTGCTTTGGCCGTGTCTCCAGACGGTGCGGCTCGGTTTTGGACCAGTCTGGCTCATGACGGGACTTACACGGAGACGTCTCTGGATCTGGGCGGACACGTGTGCAACTACGTCGCAGCAGTAAAGGTGTGCAACCACGCAGAACGAGGAGCGCAGATCTCTATTCTAGGGCTGGACAGTAATTCAATATCAATATATAACAATGTAATTTTTTTTAAATAACGGTTATGATTTTGAAACACATTTCCATTTTTTGTAAACAGTGTTTCCCATACATTGAGTTAATTGTTGCGGTTGACTTCGGTAAACAAACATGAGCACTGCACGTTTCAAAATCAAAACGCGGCACAGATGTTTTATATTTATGTATCTTTAAAGGGAACCAAGTTTCTTCAGAAAAGCTTAGAAGGCATCTTGATTCTATCTGATGAAGCAGCTCATGCTCAGCGCTGCTTTGATTACAGCCGTTAACGGAGAAACCACGGTTTCCGCTGCTCTAATAGCGCCTCCTGCTGGCAGAGAATGGATTTGCATTTTTAACAAACCCGTCTTCAGTAACGTGTTTTTGTTGTTGCTCTTTTTTTCTGTTTTCTGCAGCAACCCTGAGCACTTTTCATACTCTTTATCCTGGCTGCAGCACTTATAGATTTCAATCTATAAGACTAATCAGCCTATGTTGTAGTTTAAAGTGAAATATATTTATATTAATAAGGTGAGTCTGACAGTCTTATGCTTATTTGGCAGTGATGTCACATTTTATTATTATTTATTATTATTTTATTTACAGGGGCAATGCACGTTAATAAACATAACTGTAAACGTGCCAGAATTAGCCCAAAAGGCTATTTTTCCTCTGTAGACCCTTGACAGAATGTTAAAAGGTCACCCTAAAACAAAGACCGAGCATCACACATATACACATCATATGGAGAGAGAAGATTACAAAAAATATATATATTACAGAAAACAAAAATCACACACAATCAGAAAAATCGCTACTAAAATATAAGTGAATTATCTAAAACATGAGAGAAAGAGAGAGAGAGATGTCAACAGGAGAGAGCAACATAGCCAAGAGCAATTAGTACAAGGAAGTCTATTGTCAAGAATACAATGCTAATGTTGACAGTGCTGAGTTTTCAGTAACCATTTTTTAAGATGAGACTGAAAAGAGCCAAAAGCATACACATTTATTTTGTGTATGAAGGCTTAATATTAAATAAAAGGTGAACAGTGGTTTATTTGTACCATTTTTATTTCTAGAATATGATATAGTTTTATAGCAGGAGGTTTCATAGACTTGGCAAATTAAGTTTTCAGAAGCTTGTAGGTACATCCGTTGTGGGCGTTCTTAATAATAATAATACTTTTATTTTGTAACGCGTCTTTAAAAGGGTTCTTTCTCAAAGCGCTTTAGAACACAAGCAGACACAACAATCCAAATTAGAACACCAAAATAATGACAAGCAGTTTTCCTTAAGGCCCGTACACACCGGGACGAATTTCGCGCGCGATATTTGCCGACGTTTAACGCCTCGTGACTAAGCAAAGGGCTCCAATGTGAGTGTGCACACCGACGTGAAAAACGCCACGCGTAAAAGCGTCATTTTAAAAAAAAAACGGCTCGGGTTCATTTTTTGGGTTTGCGTCAAAAACTATCCGACCAATGAGATTGGCGCTTTTGCTCACGTGTCTGGAGCTGCTGAAGTTACAGTAAAACACAACTTGGGGGCGCTCAAAACGCAAAACAGTCTTGCCGAGCACACATACGTAACGACGAAGAAGATATACGCCAAGTAGCGTCTACACTGCCGGCGTCTTTCCTCATTCAACAGAACAATAATTTCTTCATCGCTGGAGCTTCTGGAGCTTGAAATATCCATGTTTTCTTTGTATGATTTTGACAAGCGCGTAAATACTTGCTCTCTTCTTCTGAGTGACAAGCGAGTGTCAGAAGCGTAAAGTTGCGCAGCGCCACCTTGTGTACCGGGGTATTTCTGTTTTACATTAAGCGCCATCTAATGTCAGGGAATGAATTTGCATGTTCACTCGGATCAGCGTCAGCAAAAAACGCTTGTGTGTGAACACAAAAAACGCATTGAAAAACGCTGGCGAATAATGCGCGCCGATATTCGTCCCGGTGTGTACGGGCCTTTAGGCTTATTGTAATATTGTTCATATCTATATTGGGATTACGTCCAATGTCTTGTCCATATGGTCCAGTCCTGATGGTTTTCTCTTGCTGTTTCAGGGCGGGAGTTTCATCGTGTCATCGTACCGCGGTCACCTGCTCCGGCTCGCTCCGGACTCCTCCGGTAAACTGCACCAGAGACCGGTGCAGCAGGGTCAGGGGATGCTCTCCGGCATCGGACGCAGGGTTTCCAGCCTGTTCGGCATGCGAGGGCAGCCGGCAGACCTCGCGGTCAGTGCCGAATGTTGTTTAGAGGTGGAAGCAAATGTGTGTGCAGACGCTGACGGGACGGTTGTCTCCTCAGGTGTTCAGTGTGCTGTGGGTGAAGGAGACCGGCTGTCTGTACTCGCTCAGCTCGTGTGGTCTCAGTAAATGGGAGGTGGATGAGAACGGAGAGACGCAGGTGTTGAGCTGGAGCACCAGTCAGATCGTCACAGACAGCATCACCGACGCCATCTGGGTCAGAAACCTTAAGCTTCGAGATTTATTAACGTGCTTTTATGAACTTCAAAAATCAGGTCATGGCATACAACCAGAGCAGACTGCTTAAAGGGCTCAGTGTTTTCTTTCCACAAAATATCGAGCAGCTCAACGGTTTTCAACATTGATAATAATAATAATACTTGTTTCTTGAGCAGCAAATCAAAATATGAGAGTGATTTCTGAAGGACCATGTGACTGAACACGAGTATAATGATGCTGAAAATTCAGCTTTGATTGCAAGGGAAAAATACATTTTAAAATATAATCATATAGAAAACAGTTATTTTAATTTGTATATAATATTTCACAGTATTACAGTTTTTACTGTTTTTATCAAATGCATGCAGCCTTGTTTTGCCGAAGAGACTTTTAAAAACACTTAAAATATGAATTATTCCAAACATTTGACTGGTAGTGTATTATAGTAAAGTTTTGTGCAAAGACTGTCATATTTCTTCTCTTTAATCCCCATTTTCTACCCGTTTTCTGATTTTTAGAAATATATTGTGCTGCTGTGCCCCAAACGCCCTATTTACATGAGAAACGAGCTACACCGCTTCTGTGCTTTTACTTTCATTTTGTACTTTATTTAATTAGTGCTTAAAAATCTCTTCTGATCACCAGAGCTGCATTATTTGATCTAAAAAAACAGTACGATTTTCTATTTGAATTTCTTCTATGTATATATATATATATATATAATGTGTTTATGGGATCAAAGCTGTATTTTCAGCATCATTCCTCCAGTCTTCAGTGTCACGTGATCTTCAGAAATCATTATAATATGCCGCTCAATAAATATTTCTGATTATTATCAATGTTGAAAACAGTTGTGATGATTCATATTTTTGTGAAAACTATAATAGATGATTATTTGCTGAATAGAAAGTTCAAAGGAATAGATTTTATTGGCACTTTGGATCAGTTGACTGAATAAAAGTATTAATTTCTTTCAATTTCTTAATACAATATGTCCTCTATAGATGTGTTCTTATGGAATATCCTTTCTTTGTCTTACAGGACTCAGAAAGTAACTACTCTGAGATCAAGAAAGGAGTGAATGTGTCTTATCTGGACATGCAGCACAGCAAGTGAGTGAATCTGTAATACACAGACCGCACATGCAGGACTGGCTGTATAATGCAGTCACGTGTTGTGTGTCTCTTCAGAGCGGGGCTGGTGCTGTTAGCAGCGGCGTGGCATCCGGGCGACACTCCGTGTGTGGCGTATTTCTGTCTGGTCACTCTTGCAGAAAGCACAGCGCCATCCCCGGATCTGCTCACTGTGGAGGTCACCAAATACAACCCGCCCTTCCAGGTACGGCGTTCAAATGATCTTTAGACTGAGCTTCCTGGATCGTGAACCGAATGAGTTGAGCTCTGTTCTTGTGCTTCAGAGCGAGGAGGAGCTGCAGAAGACTCGTTTGCTGTTGCCTGATCCGTCGAGTCCTGCGGCGTACCTCTATAACGAGGAGCTGGTGTTCACCTGCAGCACTGGAGCTGGACGCGGAGGACTCGCCGAGGAGAAGATCTCCTTCAGCTCTCCAGGTACAGCCCTCGGACGGAGAAGACTGATGAAGTGGCCTCCTGTAGTTCATCTCTGTTGTTTTGGCTGTTCTGCAGGTGACCGTATCCGAGGCGGTGGCGTGTGTGCCGGTCTGCCGGTGTTTTTCTCTCAGAACAGCGGGCTGGTTGCTGTTTTAGCGAGAGAAAGTGCTTCGCTCCTGCCTGAGACCATGGAGGACTCGCTCTGCACCTCAGTGGCTGGACCGGGACCGGAGGTCTGGAGGCCTAATACACAACATTTCATATATATACACAATGTATGATGTTTAATCAAGTAGCTAGCAATCAAAAAACATGTTTAATCTTTTCAGGGCACTCCATTATAATTTAAAACATTATGCATTTAAAAATATATGAAATATTACTTAAAAATATGATTTGGCTTTTTTTGTGTATTCAAACTAGTATCTGGTAAAACAAAATATGTAGTTTATATGTATAGAAATGTATGTTTTAATTTATTTAAGTGACTAGAATTTTTTTTTTTTTCTTGGCACTTCATTATAAGTGTAAAATTATATTTTAAATATTGTATGAATTACATTTTTTATGTATTCTGAACTAGTTTCTGGTCAAATATGTCATTTGTATGCATGTAGAAATTTGATGTTTTAATTTTTTAAGTGACTAGAAATCAGGATTTTTTTTCAGGGTACTTCATTATAATTTTGACGTTATCAATTAAAAAATATAAATATTGTAATTAAAAGACATATTTTTCTATTATATGGTAGTTTTTTGAGAGAGAGAACGTGACTAGAATCAGTTTTTTTCTTTCCACAGCACTCCATTATAAATGTACATAAATAAATAACATTTATTATATTTAAAGTATTATATTAATTATTTCAGCTTTTTGTGTTTTCATGATCTAGTCTCTGGTAAAATTATATAATTTCCATAAGTAAAAACATATTTAAAATTCAAAAATATAATTATTATAAAAAAAAATGAATTTGGGTGTTTTTTGTGTATATAAATTTATACATATAATGTTTTTATTAAATTCAAGGAAGTATCTTTTCAGGGCACCCCATTAGACACCCCTCCTAAAATGGACACCGTGGCCCAGGAGGACAAGACGAAGCTGCTGAAGCAGGCGTTCCTGCAGTTCTGCCGGTGAGTGTTTCCTTCTCCTGTGTTTGAGACGGTTGAGTCTGCCGCTCACACGTGCTCCGCTCTGCTTCGCTCTGCAGTCATGATCTGGTTGGAGCTCAGAGCATGGTGGACGAGCTGTTCCCCAGCGACGGAGAGGGAGGAGCAGAGCTGGATACCGTCGTGATCCAGATTGACCTGGATCTGGTGGACGACTACCCCGCATGTGACCCACGCTGGGCCGAGTCCGTTCCTGACGGTGACCAAAGCTTTCATTCTGCCTGAGAAACTTTACCTTCATTAAAACAGTCCAACATTGTAGAAAACCTTATGGCCATAAAAATGTCTTGCCAACCACGAAAGTGTATTTTATCATTAAATAATTTTATTAATAAATCATGTTTATTTTTAGATAATTAATACATTATATTCACACAAAAATATATTGTTTTCCATAACTAATTAATATGTATTATTTGGTATAAATAATTAAAATATAATTCCTCTTATAAAATGCAACATATTTAATAAATACTATTTATTTTTTTCGTAGAATGTTTTTTTAATTATATCGCTTTTTTTGTCTTAATATTTGAGCCAGCTATGTCACAAGAAAATCAGACTCATTAGGATTATCTTTTCTTTTTTTTTTTTGGAGAATACTCCATATGTGTTGTCACTTGGAGTGTTAAAATTGTGTTAACAGTGTTCCTGTGTGGCTCAGTGGTAGAGCATTGCGTCAGCAGCGCAAAAGGTTGTGGGTTCGATTCCCAGGGAACACACATACTAATGAAATTGTATAACCTGAATGCACTGTAAGTCACTTTGGATAAAAGCGTCTGCTAAATGCATAAATGTAAATGTAAACTTAAGATGGTAAAAGTAGTTAATTGTGTGTTTTGTCCTGTAGAGGGCGCTGGGTTTACTCTGACGTCACTGATCCTGCTGCATCAGTTGGAGGATAAGATGAAAGCTCACCGCTGCCTCATGGACTTCCTGCTTCAGGTTCCTCATCAGACACAAGCTATGAGACACTCTTTATCCTCCTCGCAGTATTTATCAATGTTTGTTCTTTCTGTCCGCTCTACAGACAGGTCTTCTAGACCGCCTCACTTCCACAGAGGTGCGCATGTCCCCGATGTCCACGCGGCTCTTGCTATGCGAACATGCGGAGAAGCTCTCGGCTGCCATCGTGCTGAAGAACCATCATGCCAAGCATCCAGAGTTGGTGAACACGGCCATCCTATCAGCACTGAAGAAGAGCAGCACCGACATACAGTCCAACCTCACGCCTGCGGACGTGTTCTTCAGAGAGGTGCCAGACTTCAGCAAACTGGAATGAAGATATATGTATTTTCCTCTGTTTCATCTCATGTGTGTGTCTCCAGGTGTCTCAGATCTCCTCCATCTTTGAGTGTCTGTTGGATGAGGAGGAAAAAGCTTTAAAAGAGCATTCGGATGCCGTACGGTGGGCCGAGGTGGTGCTCAACGTCAATGACATTGTCAAGGTGCACAGCAGTTTTCATTTTCATCTATTTTTGAATTCATGCACTCATCATTGGGCCAGGTTCAACATATTTATAAATGTTTTCTCCCAAAGAAAGATAAGTGCTGTAGCATATATTTGCACAAAAATTATTTAATGAGTAATTAGAAGCACAGGGATTTCCAAACTTTATACTTTAACAGTTTTATACTGTGCAGGAAAATCTTAAACATAATGTTATGACAACAGCAAAAAAAAAAAGTTTTAAAGTGACAGTAAAAATGTCATAATGTTACAAAAGATTTCTGTTTTAAATAAATTCAATAAATAAATATTTTTAAATGTTGAACTCGGTTAATCAAAGAATCCTGTAAAAAAACATTTTCAACAAAAATATTCAGCAGCTGTGTTTTTGACACCGATAACTTAATATAAAAAAATATATATACATTTATTATAGATTTTTGTATTTTTTTTATTTAATAATTTATAATATTGTAAAGCAAATTAACACAGCTTTTACCACAAAACTAAATATGCTTATTTGTGATTTCCTTTTGTTAAAATCTATAGCAGTACTATAAAATTGTGAATTATGTAAAAAAAAAAAGTATTTTGTTATTGTTATGAGTGCATGTTATTTCTGACACTTAAAAAACACATTTAGTAAAATATTGTTTTGTCTAAAAAATTTGTGCTGACCACATTTCAGTCCACAAGACCCCAGATTAACAGGCTAATAGACATAGACTTAAAGCCACAAATCCTAAATTTTAAATTCGCGGGGCTCGAACGTATATTTGACACATCATCTTCCTGGTCTCTGAGTTTGAGAGAGGAATCATCATGTTTTGTGTTGAAGGATATGCTTCAAGCAGCAGCACAGTACAGAGAGACCAAAGCATCTCTGTACAGAGCGCCAGAGAACTGCGGCCCGGAGCCAGAGTACATCCCATGGACAGGTAAACACACCTGACAGCACGATGAACTAGAGACGTACCGGTTGAAAATCTATTCAAATATGTGACGATTCAAATCCATTGAGATGCCGAACAAATCACGATACAGTTGGAGTAGGAGGAGTTTATATGAATGTGAGGGGAACTGACTGTCTTTAGAGAAGTATGAGGTGTTTTCTTTTCATCTTGCCTCTGAACGATGCATATTAAAGTACTTCATAAAGCAGCTCTGCTTTGTTTACAGCGGTAACCAAGGAAACACTGTATCATTGCTGTTCATAAGCACAGGCTTTGTTTACAGCGGTAACCAAGGAAACACTGTATCATTGCTGTTCATAAGCACAGGCTTTGTTTACAGCGGTAACCAAGGACACACTGTATCTTCGCTGTTCATAAGCACAGGCTTTGTTTACAGCGGTAATCAAGGACACACTGTATCTTCGCTGTTCTTAAGCACAGGTTTTGTTTACAGCGGTAATCAAGGACACACTGTATCTTCGCTGTTCATAAGCACAGGCTTTGTTTACAGCGGTAATCAAGGACACACTGTATCTTCGCTGTTCTTAAGCACAGGTTTTGTTTACAGCGGTAATCAAGGACACACTGTATCTTCGCTGTTCATAAGCACAGGCTTTGTTTACAGCGGTAACCAAGGACACACTGTATCTTCGCTGTTCATAAGCACAGGCTTTGTTTACAGCGGTAATCAAGGACACACTGTATCTTCGCTGTTCTTAAGCACAGGTTTTGTTTACAGCGGTAATCAAGGACACACTGTATCTTCGCTGTTCATAAGCACAGGCTTTGTTTACAGCGGTAACCAAGGACACACTGTATCTTCTCTGTTCATAAGCACAGGCTTTGTTTACAGCGGTAATCAAGGACACACTGTATCGTCGCTGTTCATAAGCACAGCTGCTTTGTTTACAGCGGTAACCAAGGACACACTGTATTGTTGCTGTTCATAAGCACAGGCTTTGTTTACTGCGGTAACCAAGGAAATACTGTATCGTTGCTGTTCATAAGCACAGGCTTTGTTTACAGCGGTAACCAAGGACACACTGTATCTTTGCTGTTCATAAGCACAGGCTTTGTTTACAGCGGTAACCAAGGACACACTGTATCGTCGCTGTTCATAAGCACAGGCTTTGTTTACAGCGGTAACCAAGGACACACTGTATTGTTGCTGTTCATAAGCACAGGCTTTGTTTACAGCGGTAACCAAGGAAACACTACATCATTGCTGCTCATAAGCACCACCTGCTGGCAGAGAGTGAACCTGCGTCTCATTCAGCTCATCTGCTGTTTCCTTCAGATGTGTTTTATGTAGTATAGTTTCACAAAACTAAAGTCAGACAGTTATACTAATCTAAATTATACGGTCTAATTTAGATTAAACGGCTCATGCTGCAAGTATGCCACATCTTTGTTTGGATGACGATTAAAATGCAGAGGTTTCATCTAATTATAAATGGAAAGAGCACAGACAAAACCTTAGTTTATTTATTTTATTTGTGTAACTTGCTTGTTTGATTTGGGGTTTGTTTTAAAATTTATTTCGTTTTTTCACTTTCACAAAGAAACATGCAGCAATAGCCTAATAAAAGGACTCCTTCTCATTTACTGTATAATGTCTTCATAAAGTCTTCAATCTAATTTTTTTATAAAAAAATTGTGAGTGGAGTGAATTGTTGCATCCCTAGTATAAACACGAGCAGCTCTCCATCAGTTTAAGCGTCATAGTTTCTTCCTCTCAGCCTCAGGAGGAGCGGGTGGAGTCCGGACCGTCATCACGCGGCAGCACGAGCTAATCCTGCGCGCGGTGTATCCTCACGCAGACGTGGAGCTGCGCGCCATGCTGACCGAGCAGCTGGTGACGCTGCTGGACTCTCTGTTGAGCGGTTACGTGGCTCAGCTGACGTCTCTCCACCGCTCCACACAACAGGAGCGCTACGTCACGCTGGAGAACGAGTACACGCAGAAACGCTCGGAGCTGCTCGCACCTCTCTGTGAGTGTTTTGTAATTGGTCACTTTTATGTGTCAGTCATATGGTCTGTCCGTGTGGTCAGATAAGCTGCAAATCGTAGCAGACTATGTGTTTAATATAGTTGTGTTGTCTGTGATTGTGGCAGTGGAGTTGGGTCAGCATCAGTGGGTTGCGGCGCTGGCGGAGAAATACTGTGACTTTGACATATTGGTGCAGTTGTGCGAGCGGACGGATAACCAGAGTCGACTTCAGCAGTACATGGTCAAATACGCTGATCAGGTAACCGACCCAAAGCCACAACAACCCTGAAATGTCAACACTGACCATGTACACTATCATTCACAAGTTTGGGGTCTGTGTCATTTTATATTAGGACTGCAACAACTAATCGATTATGAAAATCATCGACAGCGATTCTCATTATTGATTAGTCGGGTCTGGCCACACATTAAGCACTGTATGTTTTCATATTGGGGAGAATGTAAAGTAGTGTTTTTAAATCGATTAATTGAAATGATAATCGGCCAACTAATCGTTAGTTGCAGCCTTATATATATATATATACACACACACTTTCTTTTAAGAAATTAGTACTTCTAGTCATCAAGGACGCATTAAATTGATCAAAAGTGACCGTAAAGACATTTTTAATCTTAGAAAGATTGTTATTTTTTAACTGTTCTTTTGAGATTTGTTCATCAGATTCCTGAAACCGTTTATAACGGTTTTCACAAAAACATGAAGCAGCACAACTGTTTTCAACATTGATAATTACATTTCTTGAGCAGTAAATCAGTATGTTATAATGATTTCTGAAGATCATGTGACACTGAAGACTGAAAATTCAGCTTGATCATCAGAAGAATAAATGACATTTTAAGATATGATCAAATAGAAAGCATTTATTTTAAATTGTTTATAGTATCTCACGATTTTAACGTGTTTTTTGATCAAATAAATGCAGCCATGAGCATAAGAGGCTTCTTTCACAAACATTACAAATCTCAGCGATCCCAAACGCTTAACCGCTACTATGTTATCCACCGATGCTTCTGGATAGCGTAGCTTTTGGCTAGTAGAGAATATTTTAATAATCATAGAACTGCCTTTTGCTTAATTAAAGAGTATTGCACATGGACACTTTGAAATTCTAGCAATGCAGTTCTAAGAAAAATATACTGAAATCAGTTGTTTATGGTACCTGTGCCAAATGCATTTGCTCACAGCCCTCTCGGTTTCCTGTAGAACTTCGCTGACTTCCTGTTCCGCTGGTACATGGAGAAAGGCAAGAGAGGGAAGCTGCTGTCTCAGCCAATAGCGACACACCAGCAGCTGGCCAGCTTCCTGCAGGCGCACGATCACCTCAGCTGGCTGCATGACATACATGTGCAGGACTATCAGCGAGTAAGAGAATAAAGGAATCAAATAAGTACCTGTTTCATGTTTAGTTTTCGTATACATTACACACCACGCGCTTACTGCCACTTGTAGTGCTATAAATGCTCTTCTCTTCACGACAGGCCCATCGTACCCTGTACAGTCAGGCCAACACAGAGACTCGGTACTTCAGCAAGAAGAAAACCCTGCTGGCCCTCAGCAAACTCACGGCTCTGGCGTCAGACATGCCTGAAGCCGTGCACCGCAGACAGATCAACGGTCAGTCATGTGTTTGGAAGCCATAATGACTCTTTGATGCATCTAAACTTCTGTTTTAGTCCATATAAAATAGTTCTTTTTTTTTAATATCGCAACAAGCATTTTTAGTGTTAATACATCAACAGAAGGTGGAGCAAATGATGCATCTTCTGTAGACACAGAATAATGGGAGTTGATGCTCCGTTTATCAGGCCTAGTGATTAGCACATTGAGCTGTGGTGCTCATGCGGGAGACATGGGTTCGAATCTGACCTGCATTTCCCTCCTCAAATTATCTCTTGAGCCCTAATTGTTTCTGATGTAGCATTGTTGTGGTCTGGTGTGTTTCCATGTGTGTTGATGCAGATATAGTGGAGCAGGAGAGGTTTCTGCTTCATCAGGAGACTCTTCCCAAGCAGCTGCTGGACGAGAAGCAGCTGAACCCAGACAGCATGCCTTTACTGAGCCCTCGTAACCTCATTGAAGTGAGTAAACACTGTGCTCATGCGCTTCCTCCTCATTTCTCTTACTTTACGTCTCTCTTTTCCTCGTCTCCAGCTGTACATCAGCAGTGAGAACCGTGGAGCCAACGAGTACGACTTTAAGAAAGCTCTCGATCTGCTGGAGTACTTGGAGGAGGTATCTGTCAATAATAGAGTACATTAAAAACAAGTTACTTTTGTGAGCACACATGAGCACTGATGTGTATTCGTCACCTGTAGGAGGACACGGTTGATATTGATACCCTAAAACGAGAGATCTTCAGTAAAGCCTTGAAGAAAGACTGGAAGGAGAGGTGAGCATCTCATCTTTTACTTGACTATAATGGTCTTGCGATGACTGACTGATGGATTGGTTGCAGTTGGTCATCGTCTGATGATAATGACGATCCTCTAGAAGCAGCCAGAGACAGCACTTTCGTCAAGATCCTACAGAAACTCATTCAGGAAGGTACGGTGACTCGGCTAAATCACACACTCACAGTTTGTCTTGAGGTTTCAAAGTGGTTTAGGGCTTATTTGAAACTTGCTTTTAGCAGATATGAAGCTTTGACAACCCTACTTTAGGACAATAGAAAATCTGCCAGTGTGTTTTGTGGCCACAGGTGTTTCTCTGCAGTCGTACCTGCCTGACGTGAAGGATCTTCTGCAGGAAGACGAGCTGGAGAGTCTCAAATCAAAGCCATATTTTGAGTTCCTCCTGCGAGCCAACTACGAGCACTTCCTGAAAGCTCATATATGATATTGACTCATATTGTCGCCTTGTTAATATTCCAACTTTGTTTTGTACTGTTTCTTAAAAATAATTATAATTACGTGATCCAACGCATGAATGTTCTGAATAAACTGTATTTCTGAAATTGAAGGCAGACAGTTGTTGATGGTTTTCTTCTGCTGCAAGACAAAGATAGAGAGAATAACAAAGCCAAATGGTGCTCATCAAATGCAGAAGTTAGCTTGGGTTTTGTGGTGTTTTCTTAGAGATGGTGAACCCATAAGTATTTGGATTGTTAGGCCACACTCGAAGATGTCTGAACATCAATGCATTCAAAAAAAATGCCAAATTTACTCTGCAAAGGTGACAGACGTGGTTCTGAAGTGGCATAAATGCATGAATTCAATAATTACAACTGTATGCTTTGAGTCTGGATTTTATGCAAAACTGTGTCTTTGTTGAATTTTGCGCTGGCAAAAAGTTGCATTAAGGTGACCATTTTATTGAAGCACATGCATGAGACATTTCACAAAAAGATATAACATTCAAAATGAAGCTCATTTGTGTTTTTCATTAATGGACTTCATGCATCACCAACACTATCAAATTTTAAATCATGCACAAGAAACGTTTTGGCTGCTGATGACAATTGGTTGGATATCAAATGCAGTAATCCAGACTATATTCTTAAGTGTCCATATTGGGCAAGGCTTTATTTGAGAAGGTCTTTGTTTTCTTTCGCTCATCTGTCGATCCGTCCTCCGGCAGCTGGTGTGAGAAGAGCAGCTGAACTGATGGAGAAGCAAATGTCTCCCAAGCTCCTATAAATAGGGAAGAGAGGGTAAAATTAGTGGCGTCCGCAGTAAATAAGCTGCACTTTCCGGGGGTTCTCTGACACCCTATATGGGGCGGGAGCCTCTGGCATCTCTAAGGACACTAGATAAACTGGAACTAGAGGAGGAAATGTGATACATGCTTGTTTATGATGGTAGACTTCATTTCACTGAGATGTCCACAAGGTCATGCTTGTCTAAGGATCATCTAATGACTGCCTAATTTAATATCCATCTCCAAATAAAAGAAGGTAGAACATCATTATAATATCCTGTTCTCAAAAAGGGTTGCTTAGTGTCTATTTTGATAATATTGGTGATACTTTGATTTCCCAGCACTTATTTACAATAATGTAAGCTAATGAACAAGCGGAAGAAAATACATTGCCATCTTTTTTTTGATGATGATAGTATATTTTAAGGGCTTAATATGGTGACTGCATTGTTCAGTTATAGACATCAGGCTCAAGTAGGAGATTTTCCGAGATTCTCCTCCCCTTCATCCAGTTTCTGTGTATTTCTATTGATTTTCCACCCTCAGATTACAGAGTTTCAAATAGTTGAATCTCGGCCGAATACTGTCCTATCATAACCCAACAAATCATACATCAATGGAAAGCTTATTTAATCAGATTTCAGATTATGTATAAATCTCAATTTAAATAAATTGACCCTTATGACTGGTTTTGTGGTCCAATGTACCATCACAGAATAATAAGCTATTTTAATTTACATTTATACATTTGGCAAATATTCAATCCAAAGCGACTTGTATTACATCCAATGTATAGCTCGAATTCATTGACATTTTCATTTGAGGACTGGTCAAACGTAATGAACAAACAATCCTAACCCACTGTCATGCCCTTATATTGAGATCTAGTCCACACGCCCAGTGTTGGCCCCTGAGCCCGCTCGTAGGGTGGCCCTGCGCCCGCGCGCCGCTGAGGCTCGGGGTCTGGAGCGCCATATATGGAGCCCCTCCGCTCGACACACCGACACCCAAATATGGACGAGGATCGGGAGGAATGTCATTCGAATGCATGGGCATTCCTCGATGGTTGTCTGAAGAGCAGGAAAGCAGAGCACGGGTGTATATAAGACGGTGCGTGCGCGGGTCACTTCAGTTTGACTTCAGGACTCTGAGCACACACAGACGCAGGTTACAGGTGAGGAAACCAGAAGAGCAGAACGCAAACGCTACGATGTGGATCTGACGCGAATCATATTACAGCGGTTTCGATTTTGACTTAAAAAAAAACGCTTTATTTACGTAGGCTATTGGACTTATAGCAAATAGACTTTTCTCTCTATATATTAACATTCAGTTAAAAAACTAACTAAAATCATCGAAGTGCTTTTTTTTTGTCTAGCTATTTTAATGAATTAGAAACCCGCGATTGTAATTAGGCCTATGTTAGTATGCAATTAATCTAGCATATGTGTACGATCATATTGGTGCAAATGTAAATACAAATCGTATTTGACAATACAAAAATGAAATGTTTTCTTAAATCGTTTCATTCAGATTTACATTGAGGTATTTAGTAGTGTTGGGATGGTTATATTAATAGGTTAACAATGTAATAAGTAGTGTAACTATTTCAATTACTTTATTAATGTAACTGATTACTTTTCTGAAATTGTTAATGATTTTCAAGCATGTAAAGCAGGCAGGTTAACCTTACAGAAGAGCTCAACACTGATTACTGACTTTCTTTAAGCACCTTACTTTAAGATCGTTCTGAGGTACATACAGATTTAAACTCATCACAAGATATAGCCTAGTTTAATAGATAGGCCTGCTGTTTTGAACTCAAATCTTTGCATCGCTATGACAAGAAACACTGGCATCTATCAATGCCTTAATCTAAAAAATAAAGCATATACATAAACCCAAGTAGGAAATAAACCAGTTATCAAATAAGCTATTCTGTGTCCTAAACTCGTGAAACATTGCTGTCTCATATTTTAGAGCAATCGATGCAATTTATGAAAGAAATCATTAAATCTGCATGGGTGTGTGTGAAAAAAACCCAGATGTAACCTCCTTTGTAATCATTTTCATAACTGTAATTTAATTACAGTAACTGATTACAATGACATTTATTTTGTAATTAAATGACGTGATTTAGTTACATGTAACTAGTTACTCCCCAACACTGTTAGTATGCTATAATAATCAGTTTGAGTGATGATGATGTTGTCTGAGTGTCCTCATTGGCTTTTTCTCATTGACTTTATTTGTAGAACCCATCAAGATGTGTGACGACGACGAGACCACAGCTCTGGTGTGCGACAACGGCTCTGGCCTGGTCAAGGCTGGTTTCGCCGGTGATGACGCCCCCAGGGCCGTCTTCCCTTCCATCGTCGGCCGCCCACGTCACCAGGTACATACAGAGATCCTTACTGGATTTGTATTTGTCATTGAGAGAATGATTGTATGGGTTTTCCTTGGGCTGTTCTGATCATGTTGTACTCAATGTTTACCCTTCAGGGTGTGATGGTCGGTATGGGTCAGAAAGACTCCTACGTTGGAGACGAGGCTCAGAGCAAGAGAGGTATCCTGACCCTGAAGTACCCAATCGAGCACGGCATCATCACCAACTGGGACGACATGGAGAAGATCTGGCACCACACCTTCTACAACGAGCTCCGCGTGGCCCCTGAGGAGCACCCGACCCTGCTCACCGAGGCCCCTCTGAACCCCAAAGCTAACCGTGAGAAGATGACCCAAATCATGTTTGAGACCTTCAACGTCCCCGCCATGTACGTGGCCATCCAGGCCGTCCTGTCCCTGTACGCTTCTGGCCGTACCACCGGTAAGAAAACGTGTTGCAACCTTTCTGTAGGTTACACACAGCATTTAAAGCAACTGTAATTATATATTTGTGACCCACAAAACCAGTTTTAAGTAGCACAGGTATATTTGTAGCAATAGCCAACAATACATTGTATGGGTCAAAATGAACGATTTTTCTTTTATGCCAAAAATCATTAGGATATTAAGTAAAAATCATATCCTAAAATCTATGGACCCTTATGACTGGTTTTGTGGTCCAGGGTCACATTTGTGACTAATTATGCATTCAAACGTGCTTACTGTTAGCACTGGCTGATATATTGTCCCCGGCTGTTATTAGGTATTGTGCTAGATTCTGGTGATGGTGTGACCCACAATGTGCCCATCTATGAGGGTTACGCTCTTCCCCACGCCATTATGCGTCTGGACTTGGCTGGTCGCGATCTGACAGACTACCTGATGAAGATCCTGACCGAGCGCGGATACTCTTTCGTCACAACCGGTGTGTACCTGGTCACTTTTTACTGGCATAAGCATGTGTGAAACAGACCAAATAAACAACTCTTGCTTTGTCGTCCACCACAGCCGAGCGTGAGATTGTCCGTGATATCAAGGAGAAGCTCTGCTACGTCGCCCTGGACTTTGAGAATGAGATGGCCACCGCCGCCTCCTCGTCCTCTCTCGAGAAGAGCTACGAGCTTCCCGACGGTCAGGTCATCACCATCGGTAACGAGCGTTTCCGTTGCCCCGAGACCATGTTCCAGCCATCCTTCATTGGTATGTTTGAAAACATGGGATATTATCTGTTGTTGTCTTACCTTTTAGTCCTCCAACCGTTTATATGCTCTTTGTAAAACACTTGTACAGGTATGGAGTCTGCCGGCATTCACGAAACCGCTTACAACAGCATCATGAAGTGCGATATTGACATCAGAAAGGACCTGTATGCCAACAACGTCTTGTCTGGTGGTACCACAATGTACCCTGGTATTGCTGACCGTATGCAGAAGGAGATCACAGCCCTGGCTCCCAGCACAATGAAGATCAAGGTAATGCAGCCTAGAGCAATACAACTCAAGGTTTTGCTGGTTTGGCTTTTCCATGTTGACTTTAATGGAGTCATAAACAGCCTTTTGTACTATTTTGTACTGTACTGTTCTCTTGGGTCCACTTATAATGTTATCAAAAATATTTACCAAAAAAAACATAATTTTAGAAGTAATTAGCTGTCTTTTTTTGACCGTTATGTTTGGCTGACACATTGACAGCCTTTGTCCTTCACACATGGATGCTGCTGTGATTTAGGTATTAGGTTAAAAACGCATAAATATTCAGTACATATCAAACGATCTGTAATAACAGATAAAGCCATAGTGATCACGTAATGAAAACGGTTACTCACACTTGTGTGTTGCGATATTACTGTCGGATCCAATATTACCAACACTGCATCCTCTTTTAGTTTTAATCTTTCTGAAAATGCTGTGTCGAATTGTGCTTCGTTTATAAATGAATCTGTGGTAAAATGAAGTGAACAAAGGACCAAGTTCTTACTGACAGTCTGGATCTTCATTACTAATAAAGTTCACGCCTTCCTTACGTTGGGATCAGAAGGAAGGCAACGCAAACACTGTTTCCACATCTTGGCCCTGCGCGCAGTGTCTTGTTGTCTTCGGAGCATCTTTATCGTTTGGTTTCTGCACAGACCTGTGTTTGACGCTCTTGTTTACACTACATGTGAATCGGTGGGCGGAGCTAAACAGGCAGCGATGTAGAAGCAGGCGTTGATCTTCTGCGGAGGCGATGCTTAGCCACTTACTACGCCAGAAAGCTGTCATTTTGACAGACTGCCTTTAATATAAGCTGTTTTTAGACTAACGAAAAAGTTTTGAGTTATGAAATTTGCAGGATATTTTTGTAGTACAATGAACTCTTATATGTCAAAAGATCAAGAGAGTTTTGATTTCTCAGTTCATGACCCCTTTAAAACCGCAGACTGGTTTTCTGAGTAATATTTGATCTCCTCCTCCTCTGTAGATCATTGCTCCCCCCGAGCGCAAGTACTCCGTCTGGATCGGCGGCTCCATCCTGGCCTCCCTGTCCACCTTCCAGCAGATGTGGATCACCAAGCAGGAATACGACGAAGCCGGCCCCAGCATCGTCCACCGCAAGTGCTTCTAAGCGCCTGGCTCACATCCTATTATTGCTTCTTGCTCAGGAACCAAGCGACGGTGCATTGCGACGGTGGACAACTTTTCTACAGTTGTCATTTATGCATTGACGAAGGAGCGAGCAGTAAAAGCATAAACTGAGAAAACGTCAAGGGAGAGAAAAATACCAAGCGCTCTCATTGCACACACATGTATTTATTACTGACTTCCATGGTTTGGTATTTTGCGAATGCTGTTTTACATTGAAGGACCCCGCTCCCTTAGATTCCAGTGACTCTGGGCACCCGGTCCAGTTGATGACCAACACAAATCACACTTCAACTGACAAATAAAACTGAAAATCTATTTTTAAACATGGTACTCTTCAATGAATATGTCATTTCAGTATACAGTACACTGTTTCAGCTCACACTGAGACATTAACCCAACCTCTGTGATGGTTTACAGATGATTAACACACAAAGTCTTGTTATGTCTGTAATATGACAGCTATAAACCATCTGGGCTGTTTAAGTGGGCTCTAATGGAGGATGAATTAATGAATCACAGAAGCACTGACAAGCTTACAGTTTTATACTTTGTATAAAGGAATCATGATCTTTATTAGCTGATAATTTATATCATAACACAGCGCGTGTTTAATGATATAAAGAATAAGCTAATAAAGATTGTATATATATGTATTAGCTTGAATACTTGTGTTTATATACACACACACACACACACACACACAGTATATAAACACCTAATAGGTATTACAGTACCGATTTAATACGGAGTAAGATACTGAATACTTTTCTTCTTTATATGGTAACCTTTGTCATCTGTAAAGTTTTTTTTTTAAATCAAAAGTACTATTGTTTACCAACAATGTGCCCTTATGAAAATTAACCATGGTTGTATTGTCTTATTATTACACTAAAAGTGTAGTAACCATGTTTTTTCCTGGCATATTGAATTTGTATATCCACAGTTATACTACAAATTACCATAAGATTGTACATCCAAAAAATTTCAGACCTTATATTTCATATTTGGGTTAAAATATTTTCCCGCCAGACAAAGACCTTTTCTGCGCATGCGCTGAGAAAGTTTCATCGCTAGTAATGAGAGGAATGTAGTATTATAACTGTTACAAATTATATTACAAAAATATTAGAAAAACGTTTAAGGCCAAACTACTCCACACATAATTAACTTCATCTATCGTGTCTGGAAGAAAGTAGACGATTATAATCAAATTAGGATGAATTAAACGGTAGATTGGATTGTGTGTGTGTGTATCTGCGCATCAAGTCCTCAGGCAGTTAAAGTGATGTTGTGCGCATGCGCACTGTAAATCACCAAAGCCGTAATATCATATCAGCGAGGCTTGTTTTTCTAGTACGCAGCAGGCGCTCATCAGTGATGATAGGGGTGTTCGGAAATCATAAGGACGTAAGAATAAAAATTTACGTCTTTATCCAACGTTAAAGCATAAGGAACGGAAAAGAAAGGAGTGGGTGAGTTTAAAGCGCTTACATTTATCCGAGCCAGTGTTTACATACATCCTCAACGCAGACCTGTAAACATGCCAACGGGTTTCTTCCGCGAATACTATTTCAATTATTTGTACCAGTTTATTAATAACAATAAATACCAATTGCGTCTACATTTTGTGATAGATTATGATCAGGGATGCTTGAATATGCTCGTAAAAACGCGGTCGTAATCATACAATAAACGTCCCAAGAACGTAAGAAATGTCCTTTTAGAAATGTGACATCGGCTTATGTATTATGTAAAGAATATAAATAAATAATGTGGGCACTGGGCTGTAAGCTTCTCTACCGGAGAACTGGAATAACAGCATGCACTCCTCCTGATCGCAATACTAAAATCATCAAATCCGTACTGTGTACTACTAAGAACAGATGACATAAACAAGACTGACACATTATCATGTTCATTCCGTAGGTGATTATTTCAGAAATGTCTACCGATAACAACATGATGTCCAAGAAGGTCAGGACGGAGTACATGAAGAAGTTCAGAGATCCCAAGTGGGAGACCTTGTCGAAATCTTACGAGGACTCGGTGAAATACAGACTGACACGGAGGCTGATGGAGCAGACACACAGACCGTTATTTGTGGATGGATGGGACAGCGGGTCCGACTCCAGCGGAAGGTCCAGTCCCAAAAAGCAGGAGGGGAACTACCACTACATATCCTCATCAGAGGCCAAGAAGGAGAATGCAGAGGTTCTGGACGCCTGGAAGCCGCAGGTGAATGGAGAAGTTGACACGGATACTAGTGCGACCGTGGAAAGCTCACTTCCCTTGGGTACGTTCATGTCTTGTACGCTTCTGTTCGATTGAAACCTGATTTAAATATGAACTACTCATTTTGTTTTTGTCACAGAGAATGGTTACAAAGATGTGACTCCTAACGGGCCATCAGAATCTAACCCAAAACGGCGACAGAGACGTTCAGAGCCGTGCTACCCTAAGAAGGAGTTGGATAGTGATGAATCTCAACTATCCGTATCAAGAAAGCCATCCAGGGCCAAGAGCCAACCGCCGGGCAACACCAAGCAGCGGACGTCCAGCCGTGAGAACAGACGGTCTTTTCTCCGCTGTGACTGGGCAGAAAGGCACATTGAGACCAGGG
The DNA here is from genome assembly GCA_003573665.1 of Oxygymnocypris stewartii. NCBI lineage: Eukaryota > Metazoa > Chordata > Actinopteri > Cypriniformes > Cyprinidae > Oxygymnocypris > Oxygymnocypris stewartii. The sequence goes on from QVTF01005477.1 coordinate 168,833, forward strand.
ACAGAAGGACACCAAATATGAGAGCGTCTATGTCCGCTGGAGAGGTGAGGCCTGAGAGTAACCGCAGCTTTCTGTGTCTGATATTAGAGGCGATTAAAACTACTCATTTTCAGTCCAGATGAAAACATTTCAGTTTTACACGCAGCCTATCATTACCTCAGATGTAGATGTTTGCCATGAGAACGACCTGTACACATACAGCAAAAAAAAATTAGTAGTAAATTTAAAATTAAAGTATGTTTTATTTAATGCATATTTTAGAAAAAAAGTAAAATAAATATATTTTTAAAGAAATGTTACTAAAAATATTTTTATAATAAAAAAATATGTTATGTTAAATGTATGATTTCTTTTCAATATATTATAAGAACATTAAAAGCTATAAATAACAGATATTTATAGCTAGATTTTATATTTATGTATTTATTTTGTTTATATATATGTTTTTTATTGCTGTATAGATAACCATTAGTAGAAAGGAATTATTAATAATTTAGATACATTTTCTGACAATTTTAAATATATTTTCTTATATAACATGGAGATATATTGTTATATATGAAGAGTTTATTAGCAAAAACAGATAACTCAGTTTTTTACAATTTCTATGTTTTTTATGTAAAAATCCAGTTTTTTTTTATGTTATCATGTTTGTATTGTGCTTGTGTTAGTTAGCGGGTTTTTTAAAGTATTTTTTTAATGCTAGTCAAAATAACCTGACTGCAGTTTGATTTAAAGTATTTAAAATAGTATTTAAAATAGTTCAAAATTATTTTTTAAATAATATTTTAAAAAGCTGCACTGTATTTTTTTGCTGCATGGGTATCTATTAGCACAGGGGTCACGAAACTTGATCCTGGAGGGCCGGTGTCCTGCAGAATTTAGCTCAACACACCTGCCGAGATGTTTCAAGTATACCTAGTATGTGTTTAAATAGGGCTGGAGCTAAACTCTGCAGGACACCGGCCCTCCAGGACTGAACTTGGTGACCCCTGCATTAGCAGAAGTGAGCATGAGTGTGTTTTTAACAGATTTGAATAAATTATACACACAAAGAGGGTAATTCTGAAGAGACTAAACAGCCGTGTACTAATCAGTGGAATGAAGCTCTGTGTGACATCTGAAACCACACGTGGACGCGGTGAATTATTCAGCGGAGAGCTATGATATACCGTCAGATTACCTTCTCTGCTATACAAAAGTTTAGTAGGTTAACGAGGTGGATTTCATCAGTGTAGAAAACTGCAAACGAGTCGAGTCCGAGATCTGAGAAACTGAATATATCTGAATTCATTTGCAGATTCATCGGGCCGACGTGGGCGTCCAGACACGCAGACACGGAGGACCATCAGACCACCGGCGGGCGAGGTCAGCTGACCCGGAGAAGTCTCGGCGATCAGCACTGAGTGTGACGGACGAGCGCTGGATGACCGAGTACATGCACTGCTTCTCTGCTCGACTGAGATAGAGACTGATCCAGGAGCAGCTTGTGTCACTGGATTTGACCCCAAACCAGCACTACAGGACCATTACATCACTGGACAATTGACAACAAAAACTGAATAAAGTTACATGCATTCCTTTAAATTCAATATGAAATGCAGTTATTCATAAAATATTAAAATAGTTAATATTTTTTTTACGCTGGCTACAATCACTTTGTTGTGAATGCATGTCAGGACCAAACATTTAAATATTACACCAAAACACATTTGGTATCACAAATACTTTGTTTTAATATTTTCAGTATCTTGTTTTGTTGGAATTTAATGGTCGTTTTAATTTTCCGATTTTCAGTGTTTGGTGGATATTATAAGGTTTCAGATTTCATGGGCTGCAGGGATTTAAAGATCAAAATTCATTTCTGAGAGGATCAAACAAAAGGATTGTTTCTGACTCGGATGATTGTTCATTCTGATATTCCTGTCATTACAATGTCAGCTGTAACACTTACTGCTCTTTTGAATGTGACTGATGTTTGGTTTAACTCTTTTGAATGTGATTGACTGACGTTTGGTTTAACTCTTTTGAATGTGATTGACTGACGTTTGGTTTAACTCTTTTGAAGGTGATTGAATGAGGTTTGGTTTAACTCTTGAATGTGATTGAATGAGGTTTGGTTTAACTCTTTTGAATGTGATTGACTGACGTTTGGTTTAACTCTTTTGAAGGTGATTGACTGATGTTTGGTTTAACTCTTTTGAATGTGATTGACTGGCGTTTGGTTTAACTCTTTTGAATGTGATTGACTGACGTTTGGTTTAACTCTTTTGAATGTGATTGACTGATGTTTGGTTTAACTCTTGAATGTGATTGACTGATGTTTGGTTTAACTCTTTTGAATATGATTGATGTTTGGTTTAACTCTTTTGAATGTGATTGACTGACGTTTGGTTTAACTCTTTTGAATGTGATTGACTGATGTTTGGTTTAACTCTTTTGAATGTGATTGACTGACGTTTGGTTTAACTCTTTTGAATGTGATTGACTGATGTTTGGTTTAACTCTTTTGAATGTGATTGACTGATGTTTGGTTTAACTCTTTTGAATGTGATTGACTGATGTTTGGTTTAACTCTTTTGAAGGTGATTGACTGATGTTTGGTTTAACTCTTTTGAATGTGATTGACTGATGTTTGGTTTAACTCTTTTGAAGGTGATTGACTGATGTTTGGTTTAACTCTTTTGAATGTGATTGACTGACGTTTGGTTTAACTCTTTTGAATGTGATTGACTGATGTTTGGTTTAACTCTTTTGAATGTGATTGACTGACGTTTGGTTTAACTCTTTTGAATGTGATTGACTGATGTTTGGTTTAACTCTTTTGAAGGTGATTGACTGATGTTTGGTTTAACTCTTTTGAAGGTGATTGACTGATGTTTGGTTTAACTCTTTTGAAGGTGATTGACTGATGTTTGGTTTAACTCTTTTGAAGGTGATTGACTGATGTTTGGTTTAACTCTTTTGAAGGTGATTGACTGATGTTTGGTTTAACTCTTTTGAATGTGATTGACTGATGTTTGGTTTAACTCTTTTGAAGGTGATTGACTGATGTTTGGTTTAACTCTTTTGAATGTGATTGACTGACGTTTGGTTTAACTCTTTTGAATGTGATTGACTGATGTTTGGTTTAACTCTTTTGAATGTGATTGACTGACGTTTGGTTTAACTCTTTTGAATGTGATTGACTGATGTTTGGTTTAACTCTTTTGAATGTGATTGACTGATGTTTGGTTTAACTCTTTTGAAGGTGATTGACTGATGTTTGGTTGAACTCTTTTGAAGGTGATTGACTGATGTTTGGTTTAACTCTTTTCAATGTGATTGACTGACGTTTGGTTTAACTCTTTTGAATGTGATTGACTGATGTTTGGTTTAACTCTTTTGAAGGTGATTGACCGATGTTTGGTTTAACTCTTTTGAAGGTGATTGACTGAAGTTTGGTTTAACTCTTTTGAATGTGATTGACTGATGTTTGGTTTAACTCTTTTGAATGTGATTGAATGAGGTTTGGTTTAACTCTTTTGAATGTGATTGACTGACGTTTGGTTTAACTCTTTTGAATGTGATTGACTGATGTTTGGTTTAACTCTTTTGAATGTGATTGACTGATGTTTGGTTTAACTCTTTTGAATGTGATTGACTGACGTTTGGTTTAACTCTTTTGAATGTGATTGACTGATGTTTGGTTTAACTCTTTTGAAGGTGATTGACTGACGTTTGGTTTAACTCTTTTGAAGGTGATTGACTGATGTTTGGTTTAACTCTTTTGAATGTGATTGACTGACGTTTGGTTTAACTCTTTTGAATGTGATTGAATGAGGTTTGGTTTAACTCTTGAATGTAATTGAATGAGGTTTGGTTTAACTCTTTTGAATGTGATTGACTGACGTTTGGTTTAACTCTTTTGAAGGTGATTGACTGATGTTTGGTTTAACTCTTTTGAATGTGATTGACTGGCGTTTGGTTTAACTCTTTTGAATGTGATTGACTGACGTTTGGTTTAACTCTTTTGAATGTGATTGACTGATGTTTGGTTTAACTCTTGAATGTGATTGACTGATGTTTGGTTTAACTCTTTTGAATATGATTGATGTTTGGTTTAACTCTTTTGAATGTGATTGACTGACGTTTGGTTTAACTCTTTTGAATGTGATTGACTGATGTTTGGTTTAACTCTTTTGAATGTGATTGACTGATGTTTGGTTTAACTCTTTTGAATGTGATTGACTGATGTTTGGTTTAACTCTTTTGAATGTGATTGACTGATGTTTGGTTTAACTCTTTTGAATGTGATTGACTGACGTTTGGTTTAACTCTTTTGAAGGTGATTGGCTGACGTTTGGTTTAACTCTTTTGAATGTGATTGACTGATGTTTGGTTTAACTCTTTTGAATGTGATTGACTGATGTTTGGTTTAACTCTTTTGAATGTGATTGACTGATGTTTGGTTTAACTCTTTTGAATGTGATTGACTGACGTTTGGTTTAACTCTTTTGAATGTGATTGACTGACGTTTGGTTTAACTCTTTTGAATGTGATTGACTGACGTTTGGTTTAACTCTTTTGAAGGTGATTGACTGATGTTTGGTTTAACTCTTTTGAAGGTGATTGACTGATGTTTGGTTTAACTCTTGAATGTGATTGACTGATGTTTGGTTTAACTCTTGAAGGTGATTGACTGATGTTTGGTTTAACTCTTGAATGTGATTGACTGATGTTTGGTTTAACTCTTTTGAATATGATTGATGTTTGGTTTAACTCTTTTGAATGTGATTGACTGATGTTTGTTTTAACTCTTGAATGTGATTGACTGATATTTGGTTTAACTGATCACACGGTCGATGGATTAGTGTTTGAGAGGCCGTGTTAGAAGTGCAGTGCTGTGCTAGTCGTGAACGTGTATTTTCCTCACCGATCACCAACAATCATAATTTTAATCCACTTTTTGCACAAAGATGTCAAGTTATTAATATTTTTAGATGGAAAAATTATTGAGGGCTAGTTGAAAGCCATCATTTTATTCTTGTGAATGTGATCATTTATTATGCATTGAGTTATTTATTAGAGCACAGATTTGGTATAAAAATACATATTTGCTCACATTTATATATTTTCTGTGATATTTAAAATGCATCAGCACTGATCGTGTCATAGACACTTTGAATGAGCCGCTTCATGGTTCGCTGGGGGACATTTCCTCTGCTCTTTATCTTAACTGGTTATCACTTTCTTATGATTTCATAAAAGGAAACTCATTCTGGTTAAGCCTTTTGACGCTGATGTTCTTGAATGAAGCATATGAAATATGCTAACTTGTTGATTTTCTTCAGCAATGTTTACATTTTGACCACTGTATTTGTACATGAGAACGTGCACAGGTAGATATATTTTCATCTGGAGAACTAAATACGCCTAATGCATTGCAGTGAATAAACTATGTTTGAGTAACATCATGTCTCTGCGATATTATGTTCATAAATCACAATATCACACAGAGCAATATGTTAAACGTCAGTATAACTTCATAAATCACAATATCACACAGAGCAATATGTTAAACGTCAGTATAACTTACTTTAAAAAACAAAACAACATAAAATATGTTTCTTAATACATTTAATGACATTTACATCCATTTTTGTATAATTTAATTTATTTTATATTGTATAGTTTGTATATGTGCATTTTGTTTGATCAAATAATAGCGGGGTCCAAAAGTTTAAATCCACCAGTGACAATGTTATTTTGCGTTCTTCTCTGATTTAATATAGTTATCATAATTTAAAATGAGTTTAGAATTCTAAATACATTTTAAAAACCAAAAGGATTCCAATATGAATATTGCACAGGATCCTAATTTGAATTTTGGGATCCAAAATCATATTTTGGAACAACTCCTAAGATTCCTTCAGGACTCAATGATATAAACGGGTTTGTTCCTATCCTATTCATTTTCTTTGCAGCGGCGTGCTTACTAAAATAATGCACATAAAAGAGAAGGATTTAAACGGGAAGCCAATACAAAAAAACAATCTCAGGAATCTCAAGTCCTGTAAGAATCTCATTGGACTGGTTCCAAATTATGATAGAAATTCTAATTAGAACCTTATTAGAATCCTTTAGTTGTTTTTTTTTACAAGGGAACTAAAAACATTCACTCATAACAAATTGAGTGGAAACTGTAATTAAACTAAGTGGCAGTGGAGATGCATGAACAAAACCTGATAAGCATGTTACTTCAATCGAACCAAGAACATCAGAGTTCACATGAAATGCTTCTAATCCATTTGACAAAATAACATTTCCAACCTTTAAAAGTTTATTTCCAATGTTCTTTTGGATGCCGTTGTGTGTGTCTAATGTTAACTATATTAACAGTCTGACTGGTTTTCTAATAGAGCTTCTAAGAGTATCCAGCTATTTGCACATATGCCACAAACTGTCAGCATCTGCAGCACGGCCCAAATCATCTCGCCACCTCTGAGGCCAGCTGACGGACAGCAGACGACTCAGAGGTCTGAATCATGCCATAATGCAGTGTATGTCTTTGTTTTCAATTGGCTGATCAGACGTGCTGACGTGCCATTGTGATCTGTTTAACACGCACTATAAATAGACACCTGCTAAAAGTCTAATCTCACCGACAGCTGCACGTCTGTGAGATATAGAGGACAGAAAACCAATGTGTGTGTGTGTGTGTGTGTATACTAGGAGATGTGCCAGAAAGTGTGTCTCCAGAGAAGAGTTCTGTTTTACTGGTATAATGTGTCTAAACAAACATTTGTTGCTAGTTTTCTCATCTAAGGCTGGTTAATCTGTTTGGTAAAGGCTCTGAGTGCTCCGTGGTATGAAACTTTAGACACTCGTGTTACACTTGCGCACCTCCTTCTGCTTCTTGCCGTTACTCAGCAGGCCCTGGGAGACGCTGATGAAGACCATTAACCAGAGGAGCAGCTGTAACACACCTGTCCACATTGATCTTCAGCACCCTGCAGAAGCTTCTGATGACCACTGGACGAGGCTTAAGAGAGCAGACTGTGAAAGATAGCACACAAATACATCTCGATAATCTCTGTTAAAGAGCGCTTCATCTGGAAGTAGCTACAAACATCTGATAAACATCTTTGAAAAAGAGATTTACATACATTCTAAATCAAAAACATCTTGAACCCATTTCATAAGTATTTAACATCTGACAAAAACGTCTTAGATAAGCAAACACTATAAAAATGGCATAATGTGTTCAGAAGTATCTCTAACGTTACGCTAACGTTACTAATCAAAAATCAAGACATTTCACCAAAATAAAACGATTTAAAAATGTTAAAAATCTATTAATAAACAACATTTAACTAAAAGTTAATATAATACTATAAATGAGGTTTAAAATTAATATATGTTATGTTGTTAACAAGTTCCTTAAGACAACAACTAGCTAGCTAACTACCAATTATACGAGTTTACCTGTTGAACAACCGTTAGCAGCCGTTTTAGCAACTAGCTTCAAAATGTATCTAAAAAGCGTGAACGTCTCTTCAAGTGAGATAATATATACCATATTTTATAGGCTAGCTATAACGATTGTCCACACCACACCAACGGACTATAACGGTCGGTTTATAATCGCGCACTGTCGCTTTAAATACTCGCGGTCAAAATTCAATACAAAATTCTCCTTATTTCTATTTTTGGAATTTTAGAATTATTTTGGACCCCGTAAAACCACTTTAGAGGACTTTTATTGTGCAAAGTGCCATACGAAAAGATTTGAATTTAACCGAATGACTCAAATGAATCAGTGAGTCGTTGTTTTGAATCGTTTTGTTTGAGCTAACTGACCGATCTGATCGCTTCTTCTCAATACTGCTTGTGTTTGATTATAGCCTCTGATCAATGCACAGTGCCTAATCTTTGGAGAATGGAAATGAATGTCAAACGGAATCAAATGAAGAATTGCTCAGACAGAGGAATGAAGCAGAGAAATCCCGAGATCAGGGTGAAAGCAGCGGCATTATTATTCCACGTGCTGAACATGTGTCCGGCTATGTCCAGATATGAACCCCTGCAGCCTTCACCTGTCCCGTCTGTATTAGTGCTGCTGCACATGTGTCCGGCTCTGTCCGTCCAGATCCGAACCCCTGCAGCCTTCACCTGTCCCGTCTGTATTAGTGCTGCTGAACATGTGTCCGGCTCTGTCCGTCCAGATCCGAACCCCTGCAGCCTTCACCTGTCCCGTCTGTATTAGTGCTGCTGCACATGTGTCCGGCTCTGTCCGTCCAGATCTGAACCCCTGCAGCCTTCACCTGTCCCGTCTGTATTAGTGCTGCTGCACATGTGTCCGGCTCTGTCCGTCCAGATATGAACCCCTGCAGCCTTCACCTGTCCCGTCTGTATTAGTGCTGCTGCACATGTGTCCGGCTCTGTCCGTCCAGATCCGAACCCCTGCAGCCTTCACCTGTCCCGTCTGTATTGGTGCTGCTGCACATGTGTCCGGCTCTGTCTGTCCAGATCTGAACCCCTGCAGCCTTCACCTGTCCCGTCTGTATTAGTGCTGCTGCACACCTGTCGAGCTCGAGCACCGGAGCACATCAGCAGCACAATCACAGCTGTCACGTGTCATACAGGCACTGCTGGGGAAAGTTACTTTTAAAAGTAATCATTCCAATATCGCGTTACTTTTTGTGCAAAGGTAATGTGTTACATTACTTTTCCTCATCTGGGCTTTGCTTGCTAATTAGTTTTTAATATAAAAATGTCTAGTTTTGGAAACCGTTAAAGTCCTTTCACACAAAAAGTGAAATGAATAAACCTCAGCCATTCTGGATTACATGAAGCATAGAATGCAGAAGAACGTTCAACACACTCCTGCAATAAAAGAAAATGAAAAACAAATGTCATGTGTATCTTAAGTCGTGTTTGCTTATTGCTATGGTTGAATTGGATCATCGAAGGTCAGCAGCAAAGATTTTGGTTAATAAATTGGGATTAAATGCATAAAATATGTGTGTTATTTAATTCATTTAATTATTGCAGGTTTGCATTGCACTGTTTTCATTTATTTTGAGTAATACTGAATCTGTTTTTGTGCCAGTAAATGAATAAATGCAAGTAAACATGGAGTCAGAACTACAGTAGCATTATGTTTAGACCGCGCACACGACACCTCTGCACGGACTCATGATCCTGGAAACATCGTGACAGAAGAGATGACGGTCAATGATGGGAAAACAAAGTAATTGCATTACTTTTTAGAAAAACTAACTCGGATATTATATTGTAAATTAAAAAGTAATGCGTTACTTTACTAGTTACTTGAAAAAAGTAATCTGATTACAACATTGATCATTGGAGACGCAGATCCCTTTTAGACCTACTAGTGTCCAAACTAATAAAACATGAACAAGAACAAAATGACTAAAAACAGAATTAATTTAATACAGAAACTAAACAAAACAAATGCTAATTCAAGATTGTAATAAATACTACAATAGTAGCCTCTATAAAATATATAAAAACTATTATTTTGTGATTTAAACATGCATGCATCACAGGCTTAAAGAAGCTAGCACGAGAACTTTTCAAGCTAAACATTTGAAAAAATAAAGTTTATGTTTGAAAGGGTAAACCAACAGATCTAGCATTAAAATGAATAACAGTATTGTGTGGATCTGCAAGGACACCTGTGTGAATGTGAGGAGAACTGCCTTCGTACATCTAAAAACCACCAAACGCCAGCTGAATGAACACGGAGCAAATCTGAAGAAGGTCCTGCAGCATTGGCAACACGCTGATACAGACACTTAATTTGATTGATTTCAATGGCATTCAGACATTAACTGTGACTTAAAACATCCCTGACAATTGCCACATGGCAGTGAAAGCATTAACGCCATCCCAGCAGCACCCACACAGAAGATGCTTCAGGCTGGACGACCTTGACCTCTTGTGTTCACCTGATGTTCAGGACGTAACTCAATATTGTGCTCTACAGGTGAAGCTCCATAAGTGCATTACTACTAGAGAGACGATTAAAGCACGCCGAAAATGTTTGGAAAAACAAACAAAGTCACACTCTTTATCGCCCCAGAACAGCAGCTGAACTGAACGCTCTGTTTCAGAGAGTCCCCCAGCTTCAGCTCTCAAGGCCTGTTGTACTCATGTTATTCCTGCAGCAGGTGGAGGCTGAGCTCAAGAGATCCCGTGAGGGGAAAACCAGTCGCCATCTGCCTGCCTAATTCCCACCGGTGCTTCTGTCTCGACCCATTACAAGCCCATCTGCCCACCTCGCTGCAGGAAACTCACTTTGAGTTCAGAACAATCACTATTTCTCAATTAAGTCCTCAAATACTGAGCACTTTGGTAATGACACCTAATGAATCATTGCATAAAAACTGAAAGTTTATTTGAAAAGAAACAAGCAAATAGAATTTCCTCATTTTAAAACATCGATTTATTTTTTTAAAGTAAATGCATATATTTCTGTAGCTCAAATATTAAAACATGGTGTTAGCAAAGCCAAGGTTATGGGTTTTAACTCAATGCATGAACTGATTAATGTTGAATGCATACAAATTTAAAATACTTCAACTTCCATAGATTTTGCAATTCATATTAGTAGTCAATCAATATGAATCCTGGATACAGATTGACCGACTGAGAAGAAGCTCATGAGTTTAAACCTCACCAAACAAACGTAGGTGGCTTAAAACAGTATATTTGCACCACGTATGAATCTCATTACGACACCAGCTTCAGCCGGCACCTGTGAGTCAGATATTAGTGGCTGTAAACGCTGCTATTAAAGGGGTTTCAGTCCATTCAGATCCACTCAGAGCCTGCGGTAAGTGTCATTGTGCAGGTAATTGTCCTTCAGTGATGGGGGTAATTACGTCTGCTGTGAGAGTCCCAGATTGCCGAGGGAAAAGCGTAACACAATGATGTAAATGAATCGGATCTGATTAAAGGCTTTAGAGCCGTACTGACCTTTGACGGCTGTCTGAACAAGACCTGTGGGGCGAAGTTCATTTTCGTTGACGCAAATCTACTTCTAGACTAAACACTGTAACACTTTCAGTTCCTTTATATGACTTATCACGAGTATAAAATGTGGTGGACAAAACATCAGACTATACAGGAGTACAACAGGTGTAACGCAGACATCCAGTCCGACTCACAGGATCAGATAATCCACGGTTCTGGGTCACAGGTGTACACGCAACAGGTGACGCTAAAGGAGGTCCGATTAAGACACAAAATAGTAAATACATATATCATTTTGTTATATATTTACATTTTAAAATAACCGTTTACTATTTGAATATATTTCAGAATGAGCTGTCATGGACTTTCACGTTTTTACCTAACCTTTTAATGAAAATTATAATTTTGTTATATCTAAAATAAGTAACCATGAATCAAAACGGACCCCATTTACTTTCCTCATGCATGTTTTCATTATCGTGCACAATTCACTTCACATTATTCCAAACAAAAAAAGTATGTCGTTGTAAACTTGACATAAAACAGCTACTCTTCGCAGTAAATTCACGTCCTGTCCTACAGCGTTGCTCGCTGAATTTGGAAATGCATCACAGTATAATGTCTGTTCATCTGGACTTGACTTTTAGAGGGTTTGTTTATATTGAGAGCGGTAGGAATTCAGTGTGGCATTGCTGGATTTGCCGTCACTGAAGGTCAAAGCTCTGGACGCAGCTCAGTTTCCTCCACCATGTTTCTGAGAGCTGCTTGATTTTATCTGGAGTCTTTTCTCTCAGCGTAAGCATCCTCGGCCACGCCGCCTCCTCCGCGTGCCGCATGCTGGCCAGGATGGCGCCGTCGAACACCTCCTTCAGGTTCTTCTGCGTCAGCGCGGAGCATTCAGCAAACGTGACGGCGCCGATGCTCCGGGCGTACAGACGAGCGTCGTCTCCACTCACCAGTTTCTCCTGGCCGTCCGCGAGTCGGATCAGCACCTGGACGTCCTCCCGCAGGTCGCTCTGAGTGCCCACGAGGATGATGGGAACGCCCGGACAGAGGCGATGAACCTCGGGGGCCCAGCGGGCCGCCACGCTCCTGAAGGAGGACGGAAGAACCACGCTGTAGCAGAGCAGGAAGACATCAGCTTCACGGTAACAGAGAGGACGGAGGCGCTCAAACTCATCCTGAAAACAGACAAAAAGTAAGTACATTTTACTCACTAATTCAAATACTGTGGCCTATATTTCTAAATATATGCATTGCAAAGAACTACTTGCATAATTTTTTCAAACTTCTAGATTGCATGTGCTTTTCTATTTAGATCTATATAGACACGCAATAGGGCAAATGATCAGTCTGATGAGCAAGTTCAGAGTCAATCTACTACTAGACAGTCACAAACATCTACAGGACTCAGTACTAAGAGAATGAAGCGTCTGATTCTAACACTAGGTGGCGCTCTTCCGTCATATCCTGTGGCTTACGTATAGAGGCTGATCCGCTGACCCCCATCTCTGCCATTCAAAGCACAGAGAGAAGACAGTTCATCCATCCATCAAAACAAACTGGTGATGATAGAATAGAACGATAGATAGATAGATAGATAGATAGATAGATAGATAGATAGATAGATAGATAGATAGATAGATAGATAGATAGATCACCTGTCCTGCCATGTCACACAGTTGAAGTTGAACTGGTCTTCCATCCACCACAACCCTAGCTGAGAAAGTAAATCATATTTTTAATATTTAGTCAACCATGAAGCGGAGCTTAATGTATTGTCAAGGACATATCACTTGCGAGGTGTCAAAAAGTTAATGACAGGTCTATATATTTACATAGTAATATAACTGTAACGGTATGTAAGTGACCAGGTGCGTACTTGACGCACGCTAGAATCAATGTGGATTTAGAGTTTACCTGTGAAGTTGTCAAAGGCGGTGGGAATGTGTTCTGCCGGATATCCGTTAGTGGTGTAGCTGATGATCAGACTCGTTTTACCCACCGCAGAGTCCCCGATCAGCACACACTTGACCCGGCGCTCAGGTACGGCGGCGGACGCCGGTGAGTGTCGCTGAAGAGGAGCCGCTCGCGGTGGAATCGGAGGCGGACTATCGTCTTCATTTAGCGCTTCAGCCTCGTCCTGCGACGGCATTGCGCTGTCCGGTAAACAAGTGCAACTTTAGTGGTTCAAAACAAGCCTGTGGCCGGTAAAGATATGATTAGCTCAATAAATTGGCTGTATTTACCATTCCGTCATCGCTAAACGACGGCACGGATCCGTCGCGCACCTGCTGTGTTCTTTCTCTCGCGCTCTCAAGTCAAGTTCGAGCGCGCGCAGCCGCGTCAGGTTGATTGACAGACGAGCATCTGCTGCAGTAAGAGGATTAATACACGACACATGCGCGCAGTGTTGCGTTTCACTGAGCCTCACTTCTCCTCACAGAGCTAAGTTGGAGAAAAGGGCATTTTCTCCGCCAAAACAAATCTTCGACTCTTTTAAAATAATATTTTTAGCTTTATAAAAGTAATACACTAAAATTTACATTTACATTTATGCATTTAGCAGACGCTTTTATCCAAAGCGACTTACAATTGCATTCAGGTTATACATTTTCATTAGTACATGTGTTCCCTGGGAATCGAACCCACAACCTTTTGCGCAGCTGACGCAATGCTCTACCACTGAGCCACACCGGAACACCAAAAAGGTGTAAAATACACAAAAAAGTACCATATAGATAGATATAAATATTAGATTATGTAGATAGATACAGTATCTCACAGAAGTAAGTACACCCCTCACAATTTTTGTACATATTTTATTATATATTTTCATGTGACAACACTGAAGAAATGACACTTTGCTACAATGTAACGTAGTGAGTGTACAGCTTGTATAACAGTGTAAATATACTGTCCCCTCAAAATAACTCAACACACAGACATTAATGTCTAAACCGCTGGCCACAAACGTGAGTAGGCCTACACCTCCTAAGTGAAAGGGGCTATTTACACCTGGTCACTTCATGCGTTTTTGGTGATCGGATAGCTATCCGATCCTGAAAAGACCAGGTGAAAATGTCCTCCGAAACGCATTCGAAACGGATATACATTCGATCGCTCAAACCACTTCAGGAGGTGGTCTGGGCCGCATTCCAGACAAAACTGGACAAGTGTAAATGCATCTGGTTGTTGAAACCACAAATGCTAATTTTACTCCTCCCAAAATATTAACATATTAGAAGTTTTATAGGCTATACGGCATGTTATAGTCAAATACGACAGCGCTAATGCAACAAACATCACCGCGGCTGAGTAACTGAGTATCTCTTCAGCAAGCCGACGCACAAACTGCCGTGAATGAAACCGAGTCCGTCTGAATGAAACAGTCGCAGACGCTCTCCACACAAAATCATCTTCATTAAAAGTAGTGAGACTAATCTATCTTTCCAGTGCTGATGCCGCGCTCTCTCCTGTTGGAGTCTCTAATATTGAAATTAGCTGATAATGAATAAAATTCAGCGCATATCTATTGCTTTCATTGATGTGAACTTCGTTAAATTTGCATATGGCGTGGGAATTGAAGAACGGATTTATATCAGAGACACATTTATGTGGCCAAGTGTAAATGGAAACGTTTTAACAAATCAGATATCCAATCAGAGAAAACGCATGAAGTGACCAGGTGTAAACAGGCCCAAAATGTCCAAATTGGGCCCAATTAGCCATTTTCTCTCCCCGGTGTCATGTGACTTGTTAGTGTTACAAGGTCTCAGGTGTGAATGGGGTGCAGGTGTGTCACTCTCTCATACTGGTCACTGGAAGTTCAACATGGCATCTCATGGCAAAGAACTCTCTGAGGATCTGAAAACAAGTATTGTTGCTCTACATAAAGATGGCGTAGGCTATATTGCCAAGACCCTGAAACTGAGCTGCAGCACGGTGGCCAAGACCATACAGCGGTTTAACAGGACGGGTTCCACTCAGAACAGGCCTCGCCATGGTCGACCAAAGAAGTTGAGTGCACGTGCTCAGTGTCATATCCAGAGGTTGTGTTTGGGAAATAGACCTATGAGTGCTGCCAGCATTGCTGCAGAGGTTGAAGGGGTGGGAGGTAACCCTGTCAGTGCTCAGACCATACGCCGCACTCAACATCAAATTAGTCTGCATGGCTGTCATTGATGTTTGGTGATGAGTTTGTGGCTCATTTAAAGTCACACCAGAGGTGTTCAGCTGCTTTCTGCAGACCAGTCAAGTTCTTCCACACTGACTGAATCATCATTTCTCTCTGATTCTTGTCTTATACACAGAGACACTGTCATGTTAGGATAGAAAAGGGTTCTGTCCAAACTGTTGCTATAAAATTAGAAGCACACAATTCCCGAGAATATCATTATATGCTTAAATATTAAGATTTGTACTCATGGAAATTACTAAAGTAGTCAAACCTTTCATTAGAAGGGGCGCCAATACTTTTGGCAATATAGTGTATATGGATGGATGGATGGATGCACCGAATGCAAAAATATCTCGTTTATAAGTGATAAACGATGATGTGAAAGGTAAAGGATGTGGTGACAATTTGACAGTCCGTTACTATGAACAACCAAGACTTGGTCTTGGTATAAAGTTGAACTGTATTGAATTGCTAAGTAAAAAAAAAAATAAGAAAATGCAGGTTGCTTCTCTCCAAAAGTTAAGCGATCAAAACCAGTGACTTGATATTAATTTTTACTTTAACAAGACTGTTTTGACCACATATCTACTTCACTATCGGAACACTTTCAGTGATTTTGATGAAAGATAGCAAGCTGATGCTGTCTTTTCTTCTCCTCCATTTATCAGGCTGGTGAATCTGCAGCTATGAGCCGGTGCCATCTGTCCACGCGTGCGCTCAGGCAGCCACCAGAAGGACTCAACATGTGCTGATGTAAATGGAGAGCTCAACTTTCCCAGGACAGAGCTGACCCTGGCAGCCGCCCTCACACACACACACACACACACAAACACACACACACACACACACACACACACACACACACACACACACACACACACACACACACACACACACACACACACCCGCGTATATCAAAGGCACCTCACGTCCCTCATCCACACACACACAGATCGGCTCATCAATCACCCGTCAGATCATGGCTAGATAAGAGCTGATACCAAC